>JAFEUB010000263.1:305000-320000 GCA_024529925.1 Ophthalmolycus amberensis | reverse complement strand
AACTGGATGTGCCAGAATTTTCTTCAATTAAACAAAGATAAAACAGAAGTAATTGTTTTTGGTACCAAGGACGAACAATTGAAAATCACCGCTCAGCTTCAGTCACTGATGTTAAAACCCACAAACCAAGCCAGAAATCTAGGTGTAGTTATGGATTCAGACCTCAACCTGAACAGCCATATCAAGACAATTACAAAATCAGCCTACTATCACCTGAAGAATATATCAAGGATTAGAGGACTTATGTCTCAACAGGATTTGGAAAAACTTGTCCATGCATTTATCTTCAGCAGACTGGACTACTGTAACGGTGTGTTTACAGGTCTCTGTAAAAAATCCGTCAGAAAGCTGCAGCTGATTCAGAACGCTGCAGCTCGAGTCCTCACTAAAACCAGGAGGGTGGATCACATCACTCCAGTTCTGAGGTCTTTGCACTGGCTTCCTGTCCAACAAAGAATTGACTTTAAAATCCTGCTGTTGGTTTACAAAGCACTGAATGGTTTGGGACCAAAATACATCTCCGATCTGCTGCTACCTTATGAACCATCCCGACCCCTCAGGTCGTCTGGGACCGGTCTACTTTCTGTTCCCAGAGTCAGAACTAAACATGGAGAAGCAGCGTTCAGTTTTTCTGCTCCACATATCTGGAACAAAGTCCCAGAAAGCTGCAGGTCTGCTGAGACCCTCAGCTCATTTAAATCAAGATTGAAGACCTTTCTGTTTGCTGCTGCCTTTAATTGAACCACGTTCAATTAATATATTAATCAATTTCCTGCATTTCTGCATTTTACTACTGCATTTTATTTCTTACACTGTTTTTAATTGTTTTTGAAATCTCCTTTTCTTTTGCCTTGTGTTTTGATGCTTTTAATGGTTTTATGTGAAGCACTTTGAATTACCTTGTTGTTGAAATGTTCTGGATGAATGGTCAAAGTTATAATAGTCAATTTATTTGCCTGCAGGCAAAGAGAGCACAGTCCCACAGACACTTTCTCTGTCATCTGTGTGAGGTGCTCTAAAAACATAGTCAGATACATGGACATTTATAACTGAGCCAGCCAGCATGCTGTTATCTCGATCGTAAACAAGAATAAACAAACAGACAGAAGAAGAAAACAAGTCAAAGCAGATGCTTTCCTTTGAAGCATAGTGTCCTGTTTTACTCTCTTACAGATCCCTTTGTTATCAGTTTGCGACACCATAAACCTTGTTTACCTTCAGCCAGTGGTTCCTTTGAAGTCACTGACCTGGGTTAAGAGTTAAGTCACAGTATTGCAGAGATAGAAACAAGCCTGTTTACTATCACCCATCATAAAAGCCTGTAGAGGGTCGTGCCCTTCCTCTACTGAAAATCAAAGGACCCTGGACCCTCAGTGTGATCCGTCTTTAGAGACGGAAAACAATGCAAAAGATAACTATACAAATAAACTTGCCTTGCCTTGCCAGTGATGAGGGTGAAATGGACAGACGGGCGTTGTAGCTGAAAGTTGTGGTGAAGAGGGAAGTAAAGCTCTGGCTTCACCACTTCATCTACGTTCAGACTCACAGACTGTATAAAGAGGTGGACATAGTCGTGGTGACATCACTCGTTGGTTTGTGGATGTTTTGAAGCCTTGAGTTCAGTGATTTGGCCGTCGCCATCTTGTTTTTCATCTTGGACTGAGGAGGAGGGACGTAGAGACGCCGGATACGTCTCTGGTAGAGACCTGTCAATCACCGTGTAGCCCCGCCCTAAAGCATCCCCTGCTTTATGGTCTGTTTGACTCTAAATGGACCATAATGTACTAAATGAACATCATGCTCTATTGAAGAAGACTTGAAACTAGAGATTGAGACATAAACTCATGTTTACAATGTTTACTGAGGTAATAAATCAAGAGAGAAGTAGAGTCATTTTCTCATAGACTTCTATACAACCAGAGGAGTTGCCCCCTGGTGGACACTAGAGAGAATGCAGCTTTAACACATGAAGACATGGATTCACTTTTTCAGAACCGGAGGTTGTCTCCTGGTTCAAACTCTCACCTTTGGTCAGGAGCTTTGGGTAGGGACCGAAAGAATGAGATAAAATTAGATCAACTTTGTAAATGTAGATGTTTTGCAGGATTTAATTGTCATTACAGTTAAATAACCACTGAAATTAAGAGGAAAAGATGATGACTTATATCTCTTCTAACTTCTTCTTCATCTGAACTTCACATACTCTATTTGAACTTGCACTGTGTCTAATTGGTAGTCAGAGCGGCTGATTGTCTATTATATGAAGCATACAGGACACTGATTATTAATCAGTGCTTCTATTTAGTGGGCACAAAGATTAAAGGACCACTTCACCCACAAAACGACCATCTGTATATCAGTTACTCACGTTGAATTCATAAAGAAAACTCGTCTCTCTCATGTCTCCGAGCTGAACGAAGAATCAAAAAGTCACAATGTTTTAAATATGCAAATGAGGCATTATCTAATTGTAACTCTTGGTGAATTTAGGAGAAATTTAAAGTTAAAAAATAAAGTAGTTTAGTTGTCTAACCCTAACTAAGTAGTTTAGTTGTCTCAACCTAACTAAGTAGTTTTATTGTCTAAACTTAACTAAGTTGTTTTGTTGTCTGACCCTAACTAACTTCTTTTGAAGTTCCAGGAGGAGAAGAGGAGGCCACGTCACTATTAATCATTTTTGTTTCTCCTTCACCTACTCAACTTTCTCGAAACCCAAATCTCTCTCTTCCTCCAGCTCTCTTCATTTCTCTCTCTTTCTATTTCTCCTCTAACACTTTCAGTACAACACACTCTGCCTGGAGGAAGGTGGTTGTTGTTGAGGTCATCAGAGTGTCCACTGCAGTGGGAGTCTCACTCTGTGGCTGGAGGACCCAGACAGGGTCGCTACAGGATGCTACTCCTGACCAGCTAGAGAGACGACGTATCACTCTGTTTGTTGAAATGACAGAAAACACAGAGTGGAGCTTCTTCCCTCACAATCTTTGGCCGAGGACATTAGACTTTATAAAACATGGACGTAATCTTTATGACGAGCTGTTGTGAACACAAAGAGAACTGGATGCAGTTCTGTAGACCGCATTTTTGAAGCCTCGAGTTCGGTATTTTGTCTGTTGCCATCTTGTTTTTCTGCAACCAATGAACAGGAAGTGACCATATGTGTAGCCCCGCCCTAAAGCATCCCCTGCTTTATGGTCTGTGTGACTCTAAATGGACCATAATGTACTAAATGAACATCATGCTGTATTGAAGAAGACTTGAAACTAGAGATTGAGACATAAACTCATGTTTACAATGTTTACTGAGGTAATAAATCAAGAGAGAAGTAGAGTCATTTTCTCATAGACTTCTATACAACCAGAGGAGTCGCCCCCTGGTGGTCAGTATTAGAGGTTGACGAGTACAGAGAGCACTTTAACCATCAAGTTACCGACATAATTAACTTTAATTAGTGACAGCTGTGAAAGTGGCGGATTGAGGCAGAGTTTGCAGCTTCGTGGCTCCGTGAGACATTATTTCGTCGATCCGGACGTCACAGCTCACAGAGTCACTTGCACCACTAAACATTCACACACACTCACATTTCTACTGGCAGAGAAGGGAAACATTAAGGAGAGCAGCGCTGTAAGTGGATGCACACAGTAGAGTTCAGTACACAAAGAATCTGAGTTTGAGCTGCTTCAGTTCTGCATTTCTGCATTTAAACAATCCAATAAAATGCGCTGTAATCCACCGTGATATGATCATTAGGATTCTTTATATTCCACCGCACAAAGATAAAACAATCCAAACTCTCATTCCATCAGAAACAAATTAGCAAGAATCCAATCACACTCACACACACGTCTAACTCGTCTGCACGAAGTGAAATAAAGAAACTGACAGACGACAAAAGAGCGACGCACCAGAGAGAAATGCAATCAGACAAGATCTTTCTATTGGAGTAGAGATGCTGTTCGGCTGCAGGGAAGAGCTGCACACACACACACGCACACGCACACACACACACACACACACGTACACACACACACACACTCACTGAGTTCTATGCAGTAATGTAGCACCAGAAATAGCCTGAGAGCAGTTAACAATGAATATTTCAAGCACTCTCTTCCTCCTCCACATTTGTATTTTCTCCTTTTTTCTATTTCCACCTCACTTTAAACTTTTCCATTTTCAATCTCCTCCCTCTTCATCCTGTCGTCGGCCCGGTTCCACCATCATCATCCTCACTGTGATCACAGTAAACGAGGATCCACCGTTCTTCAAACCTCCAGCAGCGATACGGTTATGTAACGTCACATGAAGTTACTCACTGAGATAAACGCGGTACGTTGAGAGGTTTTAGGAGCGGTGAGCTACTTTCTGTTATCTCGTCATTAATGATCTCGTTATACGAGGATACAGCTCATAATAATGGGTTAGTTATCGGGTATACGAGGATACAGCTCATAATAATGGGTTAGTTATCGGGTATACGAGGATACAGCTCATAATAATGGGTTAGTTATCGGGAAACAAACGGTTGACGAGAACATTATCGTGATATCTTCAGAGAGAAACTGGCATCTCGTGATCACAAGATTATGTTTATCTTTAAGAATCTCCTTTAACAAGAATAACTTCACAGTATTTACTTAGTGTTGAGGTACTTGAGTATTTCCATGTTATCCTACTTTATACTTTATACTTCAATACATTTATCTGCAGCTTTAGTTACAGATTCAGATTATTAGAACAAAACATAATCAAGAAATAAATGATGAGTTATTACAGATACCAGCAGTATACAAGTTATTAAAGTGAGCTCCGCCTTTAATTTAAAGAACACAATAATATAATATGATTGAGACATTCTGCATAACACTCGTGGTACTTTCAATATATTTTTATTCTCATACTTTTACACGATTACTTATGTAACAATTTGAATGCATGACTTTTGCTTGCCAGAGTATTTCTACACTGTGGTATTTGTACTTTTACTGAGGTAGAATTCAGAATGCATGACTTTTACTAGTAATAGAGTATTTATAAACCGTGGTGTTTGTACTTTTACTCAAGTTAAAGATGTGATGACTTCCTGCACTGCTGGACATCAGGTCAGCGAATCAAAACGTGAACAAAGATTCATAAAAGAAGAGATCACGTTTATTTCTTTATTAATCTTATATATAAACATTTACAGCAGTCTTTGCTAAAGTTACTGAAGACGGTTACTTCCTGTTGTCTCAGGTGTGACAGAGATCATGTAGGTTATTAGAGACTCTGTCCAGTCTGAGAGAGTAAATGATGGAAGTAGATATATATTATGAAGAAGCAGCAGCAGGGTCGTCAGTAACAACAAAGACTTTTCAGCCATCGTTTCTCCTGCATTCACTCAACACATGAGATGAAAGTGTATATTTATGTCTGCTGAGCACGAGGAGGCGGTCTGAGAGGCTCTACCTGTATCCATGCTGTGAGTAACCTCTCTTTACAGCTCGTCAACCCGTTCTGTGTCAAAGCTCCGACACCAAATTAACACATTTCAATGTCAAACGCGTGTCAGCATCCTGCGTCTGTAATTAAACACATTAGTGGTTGAAAAGCGTCGTCTATTTTCGGATGTTTCGCTGTTTTTATTCGTCGTTTTATGAGCTGAACAAAACAGCATCACGATGAACTTTAAAACCCACTTCGGTTAAAAAATAAGGTGCAATAAGGACTTTAAAGTCGCCAACAAACAGCGTTTGTAGATGAGAAAATCTATACGATTAGCTTAGCTTAGCACAAAGACTGGAAGCAAAGGGAAACGGCTAGCCTGCTCTGAATCAGGTCTGGCGTTGTGCTCAGGGACGGCTGCTTTTCACCAATCGACCAATCAAGAGCTTTGTAGGCGGGATCAAGAACGAGCAGGAGGGATGTCAGCGGCTGACGGTGACAGCCAGCGTAACGTACTGGCAGTAATATCTTTTGTATTGAAGCAGGTTGAAGCAGGTTATGCACCACATCATTCGACCCGGATCTCGGCCCAGACTGCATGCAGATGTTGAGGAGCATGGCAGCTGTTTTCTGATGAGTGTGAATTATTAATTGACCCACATTTCCTCCTCCTCCTCCTCCTCCTCCTCCTCCTCCTCCTCCTCCTCCTCCTCCTCCTCCTCCTCCTCCTCCTCCTCCTCCTCCTCCTCCTCCTCCTCCTCCTCCTCCTCCTCCTCCTCCTCCTCCTCCTCCTCCTCCTCCTCCTCCTCCTCCTCCTCCTCCTCCTCCTCCTCCTCCTCCTCCTCCTCCTCCTCCTCCTCCTCCTCCTCACAGCCTCAGAGTCAGGATCCCAGTCAGACAGACGCACAGAAGGAGAGTCGGTGAGGATGCTGAATCAGCACCGCCAACCCCACCTTTGGTGTTCTGGTATATGTTTTGTTTTGCGTCTTTCTCCTTTTTCCCCTCTATCTTATCTAAAGTGTCCTCCATCTTCTCTTCGGTCTTCTCCTGCTTTCCCTGTGGAGTTGAGGGGACTTCTGGAGGGTGGGTGCCCGGAGCAGGTGTATCTGGTGGTTGGGGGTCCTCAGAGTCGCCTTCTGCTGTGGTGGTGGTGGTACTGGGAGTACTGGCAGTAGCAGTGGTGGTGGCAGGCTGGGCATTAGGGTCAGTTGTCGCAGGAAGAGGAACAACTGCCTCCTCCTCTTCCTCCTCTTCAGGCTGGAGGGAGGGGCCAGATGTTCCTGGAGGAGGAACAACTGCCTCCTCCTCTTCCTCCTCCTCCTCTTCAGACTGGAGGGAAGGGCCAGATGTTCCTGGAGGAGGAACAACTGTCCCCTCCTCTTCGTCCATCTCGTCGTCATCATCGTCCTCCTCCTCCACCGTGTCGGCAACTAGACAAAAAACAACAGAAGAAAATAAGTTTCAAAACTTTCACAGCTCTTCTTGCGATGAAACGTTGCTGTTAGGAACTTTCATGTTGTGTTGGTTCTGTTGGTCCCTGTGGACTAAAGTGTCTCTGAGCACCAGAGTCCCTTCAGTGGATCAGTGGTTCTCAACTGGTCTGGCTGCGGGTCCCACAATCACCCCTTAATGACAAGCCGCGACCCAACTTCTGAAAGTTATTTAATGTAAAGATGGAGCAGTTTGAACATCCTCTGCAGTCGTAGAGTAGGGCGCTCTCTAGTGCAGAGACATTGTTCCTGTAAGTCCCCGTCCCACATGTTTCACGTAAACGAGTAAAACTGCTTTGTTTGGTGTCTGTAGATTCGTCCTGTTGTAATGCAGAATGACCTCTTGCCTAAATTCGAGCTGTGGTCTGTGGTTTGAGGTCTTCTTACTCATTAGATGGAGGTATAGTGTTCAGTTCATCCTCTGCTGATATTAGCATTACAAGGCATTAACGCCAAATATTGTTAAGGAGTGTGAATAGACGGCTATCCGCGGTATAAAAAATCCCTTCAAAATAAAAGCACAGAAATTTTTTTTTTTTCAGGCAACCAGTTGGGAATCACTGCTTTAGTAAACCTCTAATTTTACTGCAGCAGGGTCTGACAGTCTGCCCCTCTCAATCCTGGTCCTAGTTCTACCCTGCCCCCCTTCCCTCCAGCAGGTCCAGCAATACGTCCTGGGTCTCCAGCAGCGTGGTGTCGGTGTTGACTCCCAGAGAGGAGGAGGAGGAGGAGGAGGAGACGCTGCTGCCGGGAGCTGAGCTCTCCTCCTCCCTCCGGAGCTCTGACAGGTCAGAGGCTGCAGGTGAAGCCGGATCTGGGTCTGTCCACGGTGGACCGGTCTCTGCTCGAGGATCTGGGTCTGTCCACGGTGGACCGGTCTCTGCTGGAGGATCTGGGTCTGTCCACGGTGGTCCGGTCTCTGCTGGAGGATCTGGGTCTGTCCACGGTGGACCGGTCTCTGCTGGAGTCTGAGCTGAAGGAGGTTCTGGTGAACCTGCATGAGTTCATCTGGTTTCACCAGAATCCGACCCGGTGGCTCCGATGACGAGCATCAAGATTAACTCTATAGAAACAGACCATCTTCTCTCTGATGGTCTCTGTACTGATGGAGGTCTGATAGAGGACCAGGACTACACTGAGACTGGTTCAGGACCAGATAGCGACCAAGAAGCAGCCGTCTGGACGTGAAACCTGCAGAAACAGAACTTAACCTTTTTTTAAAGTGCGTTTGTGCTGTTAAAATAGCAGAAGACACATGTGAGAGAAGAGAGAGAATAGAGAACGGAGGTGAATGTAGAGAGATGGAGGAGTGAAGAGAGCGAGTCGTACCACAGAGGTTGTTTTCACATTTCTGAAGGTTTTCCGGACATCTGGAGCACCAGTCACCTTCAACAAACGGCCTCTCGTCCTCGTAGTTCCCTCTGAGGACATTTAAAGAGACAGTACAGGTGAATAAGGTCAGAAAACAAAACGATAACTGTGTTAACCTGCAGAACATAGAGAGGATAGTAAGAGCTGCTGAAGTGGGGATTTCAGGATCAGATACATTATAGTTAAATATGTTAAGTTTGTTCAAACATGAACACAAACACTGTTTAGTCCACAAGGTGGAGCTCTTTTACCAGAAGTGTCACAGCAGGAGTACTATCACTGGTACCGTGGCGCATCATTAACAGTAGCACGAGTAGACGCTGGGTAGCAGTTGTAGTATCAGTAGTAGTAATGCTAGTTTTAGTAGTAGTACTGTCGTGTAGTTGTAGTAGTAGTAGTACTGATGCTGGGTAGTAGTTGTCAGTATCAGTAGTAGTAATGCTAGTTTTAATAGTAGTACTGTCATGGTAGTTGTAGTAGTAGTAGTGCTGATGCTGGGTAGTAGTAGTAATAATGCTAGTTTTAATAGTAGTACTGTCGTGGTAGTAGTAGTAGTAGTACTGACGCTGGGTAGTTGTAGTAGTGCTAGTTTTAATAGTAGTACTGTCGTGGTAGTTGTAGTAGTAGTAGTAGTACTGACGCTGGGTAGTAGTAGTTGTGCTAGTTTTAATAGTAGTACTGTTGTGGCAGTTGTTGTAGTAGTACTGACGCTGGCTAGTAGTTGTCGTATCAGTAGTAGCAGTGGCGGGCCGTCAGGGCCTGCAAGGCCTTCTCTGCTGGCCTAAACAGAATCACAAAGCTATATATATTTAAAAAAAATAAATCTATTTTATAATTTAATATTTTTTCTAAAATACACTTCATGTATTATAATTTATAAAAATATTTTTCCCATCATCTTATTTTCTCATTGCACAGCTCCTGTCTTCCTCAGTTGCTCTGCTTCCAGTGCAGCTTGTTTTAAGTAGAGCTTTTATCCAATCAGATCTCACCTCTGTGTCTCTAGGTAGAACAGAGCCAGAGGCCTGCAGACTCTCTCCTGCAGCCAGTGCAGATTAAAGTACATGGGGACGATATTGTTGATTGTCATAGTGTTCAACCAATCAGATCTTTAGTTTGACATGTTGGGCGTATTCTTTGACGTGTCAGCGGCCGCCAGCCGCCTATAATGACGTCAGCATTACGTGCAGCTCAGTGTTCATCTGTAGCTTTCCCGCTAGGTGCAGAGTGCTGTGATTGGTCAGTGGGTGAGCACGTGACTATCGTGAAACGAAACTTAACAGCCAGCAGAGGCTGATGGGTAGTGAATCACATCACGTGATTCAGGTCAACCAATCAAAATGCATTGTGACTGAGTTGAGCTGCACCATGACACAAGGTGCTGAGAGGAGGAAAGACACTGCAGAGAGGTGCGTTCAACGCTCATGTTGTGAAAGTAAAATCCTCTGATACTCTCTTTGGGTCGCGGCTTGTCATTCAGGAATGACGGTGGATCCCACAGCCAGACCAGCTGAGGACATTATATTTTCCTGAATTTAGGCTTTTGCATTCTCTAAATGCTCGAGCGTTATTCAAACGACTCGTACCGAACGGTTTAATACGGAGACGTACATAGTTACAGCCTTAAACATGAGCTGTGGCGCCACAATGTGGTTATAAGGTGGTATTTCAGCTGCAGGACAGCAGTGAAGGCCCAGGTATAAAATGCACGGCCCGCCACTGAGTAGTAGTAATGCTAGTTTTAGTAGTAGTACTGTCGTGGTAGTTGTTGTAGTAATAGTAGTACTGACGCTGGGTAGTAGTAGTGCTAGTTTTAATAGTAGTACAGTTGTGGCAGTTGTTGTAGTAATAGTAGTACTGACGCTGGCTAGTAGTTGTAGTATCAGGAGTAGTAATGCTAGTTTTAGTAGTAGTACTGTCGTGGTAGTTGTTGTGGTTGTAGTAGTAGTGGTTGTAGTTGTACTGACGCTGGGTAGTAGTTGTCGTATCAGTAGTAGTAATGCTAGTTTTAGTAGTAGTACTATCGTGGTAGTAGTACTGACGCTGGATAGTAGTTGTAGTAGTAATGCTAGTTTTAGTAGTAGTACTGTCGTGGTAGTTGTAGTGGTTGTAGTAGTAGTAGTAGTGGTTGTAGTTGTACTGACGCTGGATAGTAGTTGCAGACGAGGTAGGAGACTCTCTCCCAGTCCAAACCCTCCATGTTGTTACAGAGATGGAAGGCACAGCCGACTCTGTGTGTGTCTGCCCACACCATCTGTAACACACACACACACACACACACACACACACACACACACACACACACACACACACACACACACACACACACACACACACACACACACACACACACACACACACACACACACACACACACACACACACACACACACACACACACACACACACACACACACACACACACACAGTTCAGATCCTGTCCAGGTATACAAATGTGTGTGTAAATATATACGTCTATGTATTTGTATCTGACCTGTGTATAGTGTCCACACATCTGGTCTTCATCACAGCTGTTGTTTTGGAAGTCATAGTCCAGATGTTCTATATGAATCAATTACATTACAATATTATAAATATATATATTTAATTATCTTTAAAATTAAGCAGATCCTTTATTTATGTAAAAGTACTAATATCACACTAAAATACCACATTACAAGTAAAAGTCCTGCGTTCATAATTTTACTGAAGTAAGAGCAGAAGGTACTTAAAGTATTCAAAGTTAAAGCACTAATTATGCAAATAGCCCTTAACAGAGTGTTATTTCATCACATATTTATGTAGTATTGGAACACCTGTTAGTTTGCGTGAGTCCGATATTCGCTCTCTTTTAGCTCGAGTTCTGGTCTCCACCAAACACGGAGAGAAATACCTGAATGCTAGATGCTAACTTCGTCTCTTTGGTGCAGACGAAGATATTTCTTTGAGATGGAGGACCAGCTACTGCAGCGTTTGGTTCTACAAACAGACCGTGAACTCACCCAGAAACCACTTCTCCAGAGCCTCTCGGAGGTCCAGAGGCCCGGTTCCGGCGTACAGGTTCTCTCCGGTGTCCTCCAGCTCTGGGTTGTGGTTCCAGATGCATTTAGCAGCATAGCCCTCTGCGATCACCTTCAGGCTCGGGTCCCATCTCTGCAGAGAACCAACAGGAGTTTAGGAGAACAGAACTCGCCCAAAAAACGTTGGTGTGGACTCAACAAGCAGACTTTAATTCTCTTTTTTAGAAAATATTGTGAAGCAGACACTTAAATTGTGCCAAACCCCCGACTGAAAATAACTAACTGCAAGTTCAAACTGATAATTGAATGCAGCATTGTCAGTCCCGCCCTACTATCCTGTGATTGGTTACTACTGGCAAGTACTACTGTGCTGTGATTGGCAGATTATCTGGGGACAGCAACGCGCTTTTGGACAATAGTCTTTGGTATGAAGTTGTTTAATTTCACTCATTTAGTGACTGGCTAGTTAGCTAGCTAGCTAGCTAATTCATTTCACCGTGCTTTGACGCATCACTGGCGATAGCAATGTGCGGAAGAAACATTAAGTTGTTTATTTATGAGAGAGAGAGATTTTTGATTTTTAGAAAACCTTTATTTTACTGAAAACAATATGAACAAACAAAACATTGTTGCCGTGGCAATGGATTAGAAGCAACTCTTCAAAACAAAACAATCAAGATAGTTTATTTTCATGATATTTTCAAGGAGCGTTGAGTTCATTCAGCTCTGTAATTAATCCTAGATCTGGAAATTGATCTGTAGAGTCAGGAGCTCAGGATCCTCCTGCTCCGCCGGTTGAGTCCTCAGAGGGTCACAGCATGCTGCTGAGACCTGGAGTCCTCAGAGGGTCACAGCATGCTGCTGAGACCTGGAGTCCTCAGAGGGTCACAGCATGCTGCTGAGACCTGAGTCGTGCCGTCCTGATGCCCATCCTGGCTCCGTCCACCAGCGGTTCATGAAACAGCCGGTGTGAGCACGTGGGCTCCGGTCTCTTTACTTGACTCCATCATTGCTCATCTCTTTCCTTATTGTCTGAACTATCTTCTTCAGTCTGAAGCCTTCCTGCTTTGTGAGACCTCCTCTGTCCTTGCTCCTCATGTGAGCTCTGGCCGAGCTGGAGAGCTTCTCTTTGTCAGAGAGGTAGTCCTCCACTCTGGCTCCTCTCACGTTCTTACTCCTCTTCAGAAACTCCTTTATCTCCTCCACGCTGTAGCCTCCAGAGCCCCTACAGCTGCCAGCACCGTGTTTAGAGGGCTCACTGTCAGCAGCAGCGCCCTCCTCCTGACTGGACTCAGAGTTCTCCTCCTGACTGGACTCAGAGTCATCCCAACCGGACTCAGGGTCCTCTTCCAGACTGGACTCACACTCGGCTGCTCCTCCACTTTCTGTCGTTGCCACTTTCTTCGCCTGTGAGCTTCCTCTGTCTCCTCTCTGTTTCCTCTTCAGCTGAGGGGCCTTGAGCTGCTCCTCGTCTGCTTCCATGTCCACCTCCCTACCTGCCTCCACCTGTCCTCCAGTACTCTCCCTCACCTGCTGGACCTCACTTGCCCCGTCCTTCCTCACCTCTTGTCCCCCACTTGTCCTCTCTTCTCTCACCTGCTGTACCCCACCCGTCTCCTCCACCCTCACCTCCTGTACCCCACCCGTCTCCTCCACCCTCACCTCCTGTACCCCACCCATCTCCTCCACCCTCGCCTCCTGGGTCACACCCGTCTCCTCCACCCTCACCTCCTGGGTCACACCTGTCTCCTCCACCCTCACCTCCTGAGCCCCACCCGTCTCCTCCACCCTCACCTCCTGTACCACACCCGTCTCCTCCACCCTCGCCTCCTGGGTCACACCCGTCTCCTCCACCCTCACCTCCTGTACCCCACCCGTCTCCTCCACCCTCACCTCCTGTACCCCACCCGTCTCCTCCACCCTCACCTCCTGTACCCCACCCGTCTCCTCCACCCTCACCTCCTGTACCCCACCCATCTCCTCCACCCTCGCCTCCTGGGTCACACCCGTCTCCTCCACCCTCACCTCCTGGGTCACACCCGCCTCCTCCACTCTCACCTCCTGAGCCCCACCCGTCTCCTCCACCCTCACCTCCTGTACCACACCCGTCTCCTCCACCCTCGCCTCCTGGGTCACACCCGTCTCCTCCACTCTCACCTCCTGAGCCCCACCCGTCTCCTCCACTCTCACCTCCTGTACCCCACCCGTCTCCTCCACTCTCACCTCCTGTACCCCACCCGTCTCCTCCACTCTCACCTCCTGTACCCCACCCGTCTCCTCCACTCTCACCTCCTGAGCCCCACCCGTCTCCTCCACTCTCGCCTCCTGTACCCCACCCGTCTCCTCCACCCTCGCCTCCTGGGTCACACCCGCCTCCTCCACTCTCACCTCCTGAGCCCCACCCGTCTCCTCCACCCTCGCCTCCTGTACCACACCCGTCTCCTCCACCCTCGCCTCCTGGGTCACACCCGTCTCCTCCACCCTCACCTCCTGTACCCCACCCGTCTCCTCCACCCTCACCTCCTGTACCACACCCGTCTCCTCCACCCTCGCCTCCTGGGTCACACCCGTCTCCTCCACCCTCACCTCCTGTACCCCACCCGTCTCCTCCACCCTCACCTCCTGTACCCCACCCGTCTCCTCCACCCTCACCTCCTGTACCCCACCCGTCTCCTCCACCCTCACCTCCTGTACCCCACCCATCTCCTCCACCCTCGCCTCCTGGGTCACACCCGTCTCCTCCACCCTCACCTCCTGGGTCACACCCGCCTCCTCCACTCTCACCTCCTGAGCCCCACCCGTCTCCTCCACCCTCACCTCCTGTACCACACCCGTCTCCTCCACCCTCGCCTCCTGGGTCACACCCGTCTCCTCCACTCTCACCTCCTGAGCCCCACCCGTCTCCTCCACTCTCACCTCCTGTACCCCACCCGTCTCCTCCACTCTCACCTCCTGTACCCCACCCGTCTCCTCCACTCTCACCTCCTGTACCCCACCCGTCTCCTCCACTCTCACCTCCTGAGCCCCACCCGTCTCCTCCACTCTCGCCTCCTGTACCCCACCCGTCTCCTCCACCCTCGCCTCCTGGGTCACACCCGCCTCCTCCACTCTCACCTCCTGAGCCCCACCCGTCTCCTCCACCCTCGCCTCCTGGGTCACACCCGTCTCCTCCACATGGCTGTGGCCGACAACCTCACCCACTCCCAGGCTGATCTCCTCCACCCAACACCCGAACAGCGGCGGGATCTTCACGCCGTGTTCCCTGGTTAGCTCCGTCAGGCGCATGCTAGCGTTTAGCACGCCGACAGCACCTGCTGCCCGGCTGCAATCCGCTCAAAAAGACCCAAAACACCCCACTACACCATCATACACCCCACTACACTATCATACAACATTACACTGTCATACACCCCACTACACTATCATACAACATTACACTATCATACAACATTACACTGTCATACACCCCACTACACTATCATCCAATATTACACTATCATACACCCCACTACACTATCATACCCAACATTACACTATCATACACCCCACTACACTATCATACCCAACATTACACTATCATACAACATTACACTATCATACAACATTACACTATCATACAACATTACACTATCATACACCCCACTACACTATCATACCCAACATTACACTATCATACAACATTACACTATCATACAACA
>JAFEUB010000263.1:280000-302500 GCA_024529925.1 Ophthalmolycus amberensis | reverse complement strand
GAGAGAGAGAGAGAGAGAGAGAGAGAGAGAGAGCGAGAGAGAGAGAGAGAGAGAGAGAGAGAGAGAATACACATCCATCATGTAAAATGTTGCACACATAACATGAAAAACAGTGTTTGTTTTGGCATTGTTTCATTATTTAAGTTGTATAACTCGCATCATTTATGTAATGTTGTAAAATCCAGCACAGATCTTTGGCGCTGACTCGGTGAACCGATGCAGTTTGATGATTTGTGAGACATTTAGTTAATTCTGCAGCCTCTAGTTGGAAAGAAATATTGTGCGAAAAATTTAATATTTAATGTCGTATCGAGGAAATGTGCAAAAGATGTGCAGGAAGAAGGAGAGTATGAAACATTTTAATCCAGCTGCAGGGATCACCAGAAGGAATAACTGAACTTATAAATATTCATGTCTTGTGAATTTAGGAAACATAATCATTTACAGAACGATTATTGTCTCAATTTTCGAGTTTACATCAAAGCAAGAACTGTCAGGACGCTGGTCCGTGTCCGTGTTACACAGAGCGTGTAACATACTTTGCTTTCCGATTTAAAATGTAGTATTTGTTGCTGCTGCAGTTTGTCTGAAGTAAAGTTGAATGGACGGTAGTGATGTTTAGAAGAGTGTTGGTTCCTCCTTATGTTATACAAAGAGGAGAATCAGACAGCTGGTTGAAACGTGAGTGTAGATCATAAGTATTGCGTGTGATGTCTGTCTGTGTCCGACCAGCTGCAACAAACCCACACGCCTCAGAACACGTCCACTCATCAGTAAGTTAACTCTTTCAATGAGTTATTTAAATAAAGGTCTGCTGAGAGTTTTCCTCAAAGCACCAGTGAATGTTTCTACTTAAGTATCCTGATAAAAGCTCATCAATGAGCCTCACTCTTCATCATCGTCATCATCATCACACTGTAGTTCACTATCACGTACAGACGCTCAGTAGAGCGACACGTGGACTCATCCGCAGCAGATTCGACAGATTCAACTCAGGCAGTTATGTCCATTATGTGGTTTGTCACTGTTGCTAAGACACCGATATAATGGACATGTGTGTGTGTGTGTGTGTGTGTGTGTGTTTATTTGTCCAGTGATGACACAACACAAACAATAGTCAGGGGTCTCCTCCACATTCCTGTCTCTCTCCAGGCTCTCTCAACATCTGGTCCCTGTTATGACTCTCGGGTCATGCACACGGTCACACACACACACACACACACACACACACACACACACACACACACTCTGTCCGCCATACTGGAGGTCATTCGGTCTGTGAACAGCTGATTTTTGTTCCTCTATGTTTCAACAGAACAGTCATTGATGAGATAACGTCCCACAGTATCTGTTCAGCTGCCATCACTAAACATGTGATTGATGCTAATGCTAACGTGTACCCAGGGTAGGAAATTCACAAATTCTTTTGGGGGCAATTTTTGCCCTCACTGACTGAAATCCAGGGCATTTTCAAAAAATTGGGGGCATTTTTTGAAACTTGTGGAATAACATTTAACCTTTGTTCAAAATAATACACATACTTATTTAGGCTTACAATATATGAGCAATTGTCATCAAATGGCAATAATAAGACTATTAGGCAGTCGTCTTCAGATTCAAAGTGTTTTCTTAGATTTATTGAACAAAAAACAAACAAATCAGACAATCATTCAATTTTATTCTTATTTCTTTGTGGTTATTTATTGTTATTATTAAATGTTTTAAACAACTATTAACAACTATTAAGTCAACGATGCCTTGATTACATATACATCAGTCATTGTATGGAATTATTGAGAAAAAATATTTTTGTAGCACCTCAAATATTGTGACATTACCCATTTTTGTCCTGAACTTATGCATTTGTCATTGTGTGGAATTTGAGAAAAACATTTTTCTAGCACCTTAAATTTTTTAAAATGTGCCATTTGAAGGTACAAATTCAGTTCAGAGTTTTTACTTCTTAATTCAGTTCAGAGTTTTTGCTTAGTAAAATATCTTAATTGACTGTCAGTCAGGTATTTTTCATTTCCAGCGACCCTCAAATCAAAGAATAAAGACACTTTACGCACAATTTAGGTGTATTTTCCCTTTAACTCACGAGATGCAGGCAGCATGTTTTATACGTAATGTGACTATAATTCATTTCATCTAATTTCCATTATGCAATATGTATACTTTGTTGGCATCTTATTCTGAAAACCGGATGTTCGTCTTAAGAAACCGGATGTTGTCTCACGTTAATCTTTCCGTTAACTTTCAAAGTCCTTCGCTCGCTCCCGATCTGCACCGTTTAAATGAGTTTACCGTGAATGTCAGCATATAGGTGCACTAACATGTACCGTAAGTGTCTGCTGAGTTGACCGCAGTCTCGCAGTCACAGGTCTGATTAAGAAGCACTCCATTTTTTTCGGGGGCATTTTTTGCCCCTCTCCTAGTGATATCAGGGGCAAAATGATATTTCTTAGGGGCAGTTTTGCCCTTTGCCCTCGTGTATTTCCGACGCTGCGTGTACCTCAGAGGCAACATAGAAATAGAATGAGAAGAGCATAATGGTCGAAACGGCGGCCATTTTTTCTATGTACTGTTGTCATAGCGACCGCTGTAGCGACCTGACCAGGAGGCAACCTCCAGTTCTGTAAAGTGAAGTCAAAGCTTCATGTGTTAAAGCTGCATTCTCTCTAGTGTCCACCAGGGGGCGACTCCTCTGGTTGTATAGAAGTCTATGAGAAAATGACTCTACTTCTCTCTTGATTTATTACCTCAGTAAACATTGTAAACATGAGTTTATGTCTCAATCTCTAGTTTCAAGTCTTCTTCAATACAGCATGATGTTCATTTAGTACATTATGGTCCATTTAGAGTCACACAGACCATAAAGCAGGGGATGCTTTAGGGCGGGGCTACACGCTGATTGACAGGTCTCTACGTCACTCCTCAGTCCAGATATGGTCACTTCCTGTTCACAGGTTGCAAAAAAAACAAGATGGCGACGGACAAAATCACTGAACTCGAGTCTTCAAAACGTCCACAAACCAGTACAACTTGTACTTAACTTACTTGCCACTCTGTACTCAGTTTCCATTATTTCTGTATGAACTGGTCAGACTGGTTTCAACCAGTTGTCTGAACTGGTGAGACTAATCTGTCCGTCTGTACCAGTTCTGTTTGAACTGACCAAACTACTTTCATTGCAATTGTATGTGAGCTGGTCAAACTGGTTTGTCTGCTGGTCCCAGTCCACCTTCCTGAAGATCTTCTGAGGAGTTACGTTCTGCAGACTGCAACAGAAACAGAAACCTGTCCTCCCAGTTCAACACGCTGACCTTCATCCTCTCCCAGTTCCCTCCATCCTCTCTCCATCCCTTTCTTTTGAATCCTTGTCTCTTTACATCGTTAGTCTCTCATCTCCTGTTCTCTTTCCTTCCTGCCTTTTCTTTCTTCCCTCCTTCCTCGCTCCTCTTCCTCATTCTCTCTTTTGCTCCTCACTCTCTACTTCCTTCACTCCTTCTTTCCTTCCCTTCTCTCGTTCTATCCCACTTTTGTTCTCTTCAGCTGAAAAGCAGAAAGAAAAAACATGAATGTGGAAATGTCCCAGTGGGGGGGCACACACACACACACACACACACACACACACACACACACATTCCTCTGGGTGCTCACTCATTCACTACCTAATTTCTTCTCTCTCTGTAAACATTGTGTTCCAGCTCTTCGTCTCTTTCCCAACAGTCTTCCTCCTCTGTTGCTCAGCCCTGAGTCGACTCCCTGTCTGTCTGTCATCCAGGATGATTCCCTCCTCTAAAGTTCACTTATCAACTGGAGGAAAACACCCGTCTGTTCCTGGAACCCACACTGCAATTTACTCAGCGGAGCTTTTTGTGGTTGTCCCGTTAAAAAGAGATGATCCTGATCGAGTCCGAGGACCCCTTTACTGACCGAACAGGATTCATGAAGGTCTTGAGTCGAGGATCTAACACTGGAGGAGGAGATCAATGACACGTATCAATCAGGAGTCGATGCGTCAGGTGTTAAAGCTGCAGTCTCTCTAATGACCACCAGGGGGCGATGGACAACATGGCGACGGAGGTAATCCAAGATGGTGACGGTGAAATCCTTGAATTTGAAGCTTCAAAACATCAGTCCACAAACCAATAGATGACGTCACCGTGAGGTCTGTGGTTCATCGTGGGGGAAAGCATTCTTTAGGATGTTGAAATACTTATCTCTGCTTGGTGAGGCATGAAAAACAAACCAAAGGTGTGAGGTCAACCCAAATCAACACATGTGGGAGTTCATAAAAGCCATCTAGCTTTTCTCTGGTCCACCGACCAAAACCAAAACAACCTGCGTGGGTTAATTCTGACCTCCGGTTCACCTGAGAACCACAAACTGTTCTCAAGTCAGAAGCAACGGAAAAACTTTAGAATGAGTCTCTAATGATGTGTGAAGTGATTCAGCATCCACAGTATCTGAGACACTTTATTCACACGTTCACGGTGAAAACTCGTGACGTTAGTGGTCAGCTCCTGACAGAATGCCTCGTAACCAAACGAGTAACGTTCATGTAGTGTGTTGTCATGGTGTCATCAGCATGATAACACGCTACATATGACATAAGGCTATGAAGGTAACATGCTAACTGTTACATACTAACGTGACATAAACATGCTCTATGCTAAACATTGAAATAATATCAGGAATCTTAAAGTATCATCAAGATAATAACTTCAATGTTTGCGAGAAAACGTCAACATGAAATAGTTGTTAACACGCTACTTTAAGTATTTCAGCACGGACCATCAAACAAAGAAGAAGGTATTTAGGAACCCGTTAGCGTGTTAGCATACAGCGAAGCCTGGCAAAGTCCAGCTTTAACCAAAACAACCAAGTCAAGATGGAAAACCTTTGACAGCAATATTCAAAAAGAAAAGTCTGCGATTCTCTACGTAGAAGTTACATCTTCTACGTAGACGAGAGAAAATACTTCAGCAACCAGTGGAACTGAAGCGGACTAAATAGAAAACGGACCAAAAGTATCGGACTGAACGGACTATGGCTCGTGAATGTGAGACGTGTCCTAAAAGGGCCACCGTACAATGTTTAAACCCTTTAGATTTGGTAACAGTTTGATCGGTTTTCTTTCTACATTTGTCTTGTTGCCAATATTTGTTGTTTTGTTGGTCTGTAATCAGTATTACAGCCTCACAGAGCCACCAGTGTGTCTACAAACAGAGCTTTAGTCTTCTTTCTTTTTTCACTGGAGCGTTAGAATGAACATTAAATTAACATATATGTAAAACAAGGTTTTCTTTGTATTCAGGACACAAAAGTGTCCGAGAAAGGCAGCTGAACAGAAATGGAAAATCAAACCAGATCCAAACAAAGATAATTTGAACAAGACGGAGAGGATTACATGATGTGCGTTTGTGTTCTGGGAAACAGAAACAGAAGAAGACAACCGGATGAATATACAGAGAATTATTAAACTAGACCCCGTTTTATTTCTATCCTTGTCTCCTTCCTTCTCATCTTTTTTTTATCTACCTCCTCCTTCCTCTTTTTTTTCACCACAATATCTGATCCGGACGTCGTCTCTCAGACACACGCACGATCTTTTTTCAACTTTAAATATCCGCTGTAGGCTGTAGGCTACGTTCAGATATCGTTCTGCACAACAGGAACACAGGAACTCACAGCTGGGGACAGTTAGACTACATGTGGGACAGTAGAGACGACTCCAAAAACATGAACAAACGAAGAAAGCTGATTACATATTCATTACATGTTTGTAGAGACATCTTCTCTTCTCTTTGTTGAGTTTTCATATTCAGGCTTGAAACTCCTGAATACATTGGCGTGGTTAATATACTGTGAATATTAGTTTTGGTATATTCTGTGTACTATGGAAGGTGGGAGACACCAGAAGCTAAATCAATAAAGACACTTTTTATTATTAAAAAATAACTCGTGTATTACAATGTAGGAGCAACAAAATGTCATGAATTATAATTATAAAGCAGCATAAAGAGGCTCCTTGAACTTCACTCAACATCTTTACGAAAACCAGATGTTTCTTTATCTGTCCTCCATCAAATGAAATGCGAAGTAACTATGATTAAGCCTTTGTGCTAACGTTACTTAGCTTTTGTACCACTGAATTAGCATTTGTGCAACAAGCTGGGTTAGCCTCTGTGCTATTGGGTTAGCCTCTGTGCTATTGGGTTAGCCTCTGTGCTATTGGGTTAGCCTCTGCGCTATAGGGTTAGCCTCTGCGCTATAGGGTTAGCCTCTGTGCTATAGGGTTAGCCTCTGTGCTATTGGGTTAGCCTCTGCGCTATAGGGTTAGCCTCTGCGCTATAGGGTTAGCCTCTGCGGTATTGGGTTAGCCTCTGCGCTATAGGGTTAGCCTCTGCGCTATAGGGTTAGCCTCTGCGTTATTGGGTTAGCCTCTGTGCTATAGGGTTAGCCTCTGCGCTATAGGGTTAGCCTCTGTGCTATTGGGTTAGCCTCTGTGCTATAGGGTTAGCCTCTGTGCTATTGGGTTAGCCTCTGCACTATTGGGTTAGCCTCTGTGCTATAGGGTTAGCCTCTGTGCTATTGGGTTAGCCTCTGCGCTATTGGGTTAGCCTCTGCGCTATTGGGTTAGCCTCTGTGCTATAGGGTTAGCCTCTGTGCTATAGGGTTAGCCTCTGTGCTATAGGGTTAGGCCTCTGCGCTATTGGGTTAGGCTCTGTGCTATTGGGTTAGCCTCTGCACTATTGGGTTAGCCTCTGTGCTATAGGGTTAGCCTCTGCGCTATAGGGTTAGCCTCTGCGCTATTGGGTTAGGCTCTGTGCTATAGGGTTAGCCTCTGTGCTATTGGGTTAGCCTCTGCGCTATTGGGTTAGCCTCTGCGCTATAGGGTTAGCCTCTGTGCTATAGGGTTAGCCTCTGTGCTATAGGGTTAGCCTCTGCGCTATAGGGTTAGCCTCTGGGCTATAGGGTTAGCCTCTGTGCTGTTGGGTTAGCCTCTGTGCTATAGGGTTAGCCTCTGTGCTATAGGGTTAGCCTCTGTGCTATTCGGGTTAGCCTCTGTGCTATAGGGTTAGCCTCTGCGCTATAGGGTTAGCCTCTGTGCTATAGGGTTAGCCTCTGTGCTGTTGGGTTAGCCTCTGTGCTATAGGGTTAGCCTCTGCGCTATAGGGTTAGCCTCTGTGCTATAGGGTTAGCCTCTGTGCTGTTGGGTTAGCCTCTGTGATATTGGGTTAGCCTCTGCGCTATAGGGTTAGCCTCTGTGCTATAGGGTTAGCCTCTGTGCTATTGGGTTAGCCTAAAAATGTGGGGATTCACCAAAATCACTAGTATTCATCCTCCGGGGAGCGTAAAGATCTACGGGTAATGTTGAACCTGGACAGAAGGTCTGATGATGTTTTGAACCAAAGACCAACTGATACCGTCGTCCTTTGACTTGACACTTTTCAACCTTTAAATGATTTCCACTCTGCTGATTTAAACATATATCTGTGCGTGTAGTGTTTTTAAAGGTTAGTGTAACTTGTTATTGTCGCCCAAAAAGCATATTTTCTTCTTTCCCTGCAGATAGATTCAGAATGAGCTGCTGAGGTTTGGAGGGTTCAGATCATCTCCACTCAATAGAGCTCAATGACTGAGTCGTAGTGCTGCAGAAATCAGATTAGTGAGACTCGAGTGCAGAATAAAGACCCGTCTGTGACGTCTGAGGTCTCACTCAGGACGACTTCCACTGTTCAATTAAAGCTGCACAAAGCTGCTTACTCCTGTTGCTTCTGTGTTAGCGTGTGTGCTTCAATCTGGGTTCAGGTTGTGATCTTTATTATGATTCTTATGAACAACTTCATGATTTTACTTTTGCGTTTTTTGTTTAATTCTGATCTTCTGACTTCTTTCACGTGAGTTTTATGACGTTTGTCGGTGAGTCTTTGTCATCGCTTCTTATCTCCACAGCTCCATCTATCTGCATGATCTCAAGCCAACAAAATAAAACAAGAATTCAAATCGATGTTGTGGAAACTTATGCAAACTAGCACATATTGAACAATATAATATCTATTTAAATACCTCATATTCAAACATAACACCAGCTTTAATGCTCCCAAAAAACTATTTTACTGATCTCCCATCTGAGTAAATCTATAACGCCTCTCGTGGAGGTCTGCCTGGATTCTTTCATTGGAGCTGCTGATGAACTCTGCCTTGATGAAGACCACCGTTATGTTTTAGGTTTTAATAAAATGCTGTAATAGAAAACAGAGCAGCTCAGATCTGGATGCTCACACAGTTATTTGGACACAGCTGCTGTTTCAACGTTTGTCCTCCAGAACTCAAACATCTCAGAGACGTCATTAAGCTGCAGCTCATTGAGCAAAACACTACAGATCTGACCTTTGACATCTTGAAGACAAACATCTTTGAAGGTCAACACTGATGTTTTTAGACTTTTAGGTCGATAATTATCAGCTTTTTATACCATTTAAAACGTGGCCGATATGTTTTTCTTTTTGTTTCTTGCTTATAAGCCTCTGAAACATTTGAATTATTCGTACATTAGACTAAAACCACAGACTGTACATAAGAAGTGGACGCAGTTTTTTTTTATCAACCAGTGAACAGGAAGTGACCGTGAACAGGAAGTGACCATATCTGGACTGAGGAGGAGTGACGCAGAGACGCCGTATAGAAGAGACCTGTCAATCACCATGTAGCCCCGCCCTAAAGCATCCCCTGCTTTATGGTCTGTGTGACTCTAAATGGACCATAATGTACTAAATGAACATCATGCTGTATTGAAGAAGACTTGAAACTAGAGATTGAGACCATAAACTCATGTTTACAATGTTTACTGAGGTAATAAATCAAGAGAGAAGTAGAGTCATTTTCTCATAGACTTCTATACAACCAGAGGAGTCGCCCCCTGGTGGACACTAGAGAGAATGCAGCTTTAACACATGAAGCTTTGGCTTCACTTTTCAGAACCCGAGATTGTTGTCTGACTGAACCAGATTAAGATTAAGAACAAGATTAACCAGCCGATTAATTGCAGGGAAATTCTTGGAAACATTCTTGTGAGGAATTAGTTCACAAAAGATTAAAGATTAAATATTTTGCAGAGAAAACTAAATGCCTTTAGAGTTTCCCCTGTCTGTATTCAGAGAGGAAGATTCACCTGACATCTAAAGGACATTAACATCATTTTCATCAATATCTCATCTACTGGTTGATTTCGGGGTGACGTTAATGATTCAAATGATAATAAATAAAGCATTGTGAGATGAAGGCCGATGCCGGGTGTCTTACCAGAGGCAGCATGGCGGAGGCGCTGGGAGAAACCTGTCCTCTGTAGTGGTTATGAAGCTCCACCAGCAGCTCCTCCTGCTCCTCGCTCAGAAAGCTCCAGGCTCCAGGAACCACCAGGGCCCCCAGCAGGAGCCATGCCCAGAGAGGGGCTCCCCTCGGCGGGCACCGGTGCCCGGCAGACCCCCTCCTCGGCCGTGGGCCCCGCGAGGTTCCGTCCTGGGTAGTCCTTCGGGCGGAGACCCCCTGGAGCTCCGAGAGGCTCCGCTGGTGCATGATGGGAAACGCAGTCCTTAAGGGGATGTATCCTGAGGTGGTCAGTCCAGAGTGCAGCTTCAGTGTGTGTGTGTGTGTGTGTACAATAGACCACTTTAAGAGGACCAGAGTGTGTGTTCCCTCCTCAGTGCCTCTCACTCTCTGCTGATCGCTCTGTTTCTGAGGCGGCTTTTAGAGAGAGAGGATCCTCCCCTACACACACACACACACACACACACACACAGTTCACGTTTCACCACACACTGCACCGACTGGTACGCACCCCCCCGCACCCCCCCCCTCCTCGATCTTCTTACTCCATATTGTCCATGTCTATCCCCTCCTCCTCCTCTATTTCTTTCATTTCCCTTCTTCTTCTTCAACTTCAATTTATTTTATTGGCTCAACAGTTAAAGAGTTCTATTGTTCATCTGAAACACACAGATGTTCATAAGCTCATTGAAAATGAAGACGCTACATCTTCTAATGTTAAAGCTGTAAAGTTTATCTTTTTAACAGGAAGTACTCAGATACTTTACTTCAGTAAAAGTACAAATACCACAATGTGAGAACACAATAGAATGTTCCTTCAGTAAAAGTACGTCAGCATAATCAGTCAAATGTAGTGAAAGTATTTATATCATATATTACATTGTTATTATTTTACTGATGTCGTTGGTTCAGCTGGAGCTCATTTTGAAATATTAACTATTATTAATGAATATTATATTATGTCCACCAGTCTGTGGGGAGATCGTGTGTGTGTGTGTGTGTGTGTGTGTGTGTGTGTGTCCACGTTAACCTCTCGCACTAGAATCAATATGTTCTGTGCTTATTTATGACTGTTTACCCAAAGACCTCTTGTGGTTGCAGTGATTCACACTTTTTGAATAAAGAACTTTATTGACTCGCTCGTGATCAACAAACGTACAGCCTGCTGTCAAAAATATTATGTATGTGTAAAAAGATAAGAGGTGTAGTTCAATGTGTTTTATTATTTATTCATTTGTATTTATATATACATACAGTATATATATATATAAATACACTCCCCTCTCTCTCTCTGTCTCTCTCTCTCTGTCTCTCTCTCTGTCTCTCTCTCTCTGTCTCTCTTCTCTCTGTCTCTCTCTCTGTCTCTCTCTCTGTCTCTCTCCCCTCTGTCTCTCTCCCCCTCTGTCTCTCTCTCTGTCTCTCTCTCTCTGTCTCTCTCTCTGTCTCTCTTCCCTCTCTGTCTCTCTCTCTGTCTCTCTCCCCCTCTGTCTCTCTCTCTGTCTCTCTCTCTCTGTCTCTCTCTCTGTCTCTCTCTCTGTCTCTCTCCCCCTCTGTCTCTCTCTCTCTGTCTCTCTCTCTGTCTCTCTCTCTGTCTCTCTCCCCCTCTGTCTCTCTCTCTGTCTCTCTCTCTCTGTCTCTCTCTCTCTGTCTCTCTCTCTCTGTCTCTCTCCCCCTCTGTCTCTCTCCCCCTCTGTCTCTCTCTCTGTCTCTCTCTCTCTGTCTCTCTCTCTGTCTCTCTTCCTCTCTGTCTCTCTCTCTGTCTCTCTCTCTGTCTCTCTTCCCCTCTGTCTCTCTCTCTGTCTCTCTCCCTCTCTGTCTCTCTCTCTGTCTCTCTTCCCCTCTGTCTCTCTCTCTGTCTCTCTCTCTGTCTCTCTCCCCCTCTGTCTCTCTCGCTCTCTGTCTCTCTCCCCCTCTGTCTCTCTCGCTCTCTGTCTCTCTCCCCCTCTGTCTCTCTCGCTCTCTGTCTCTCTCCCCCTCTGTCTCTCTCCCCCTCTGTCTCTCTCCCTCTCTGTCTCTCTCCCTCTCTGTCTCTCTCCCCCTCTGTCTCTCTCTCTCTCTGTCTCTCTCTCTGTCTCTCTCCCCCTCTGTCTCTCTCGCTCTCTGTCTCTCTCTGTCTCTCTCTCTGTCTCTCTCCCCCTCTGTCTCTCTCCCCCTCTGTCTCTCTCTCTCTCTCTCTCTGTCTCTCTCTCTCTCCCTCTGTCTCTCTCCCCCTCTGTCTCTCTCCCTCTCTGTCTCTCTCCCCTCTCTGTCTCTCTCCCCCTCTGTCTCTCTCCCCCTCTGTCTCTCTCTCTCTCTGTCTCTCTCCCCCTCTGTCTCTCTCCCCTCTGTCTCTCTCTCTCCCTCTGTCTCTCTCCCCCTCTGTCTCTCTCCCCCTCTGTCTCTCTCCCCCTCTGTCTCTCTCTCTCTCTGTCTCTCTCCCCTCTGTCTCTCTCCCTCTCTGTCTCTCTCCCCCTCTGTCTCTCTGTCTCTCCCTCTCTCTCTCTCTCCCCCTCTGTCTCTCTCCCCCTCTGTCTCTCTCTCCTCTCTGTCTCTCTCCCCCTCTGTCTCTCTCTCTCTCTGTCTCTCTCCCCCTCTGTCTCTCTCCCTCTCTGTCTCTCTCCCCCTCTGTCTCTCTCCCCCTCTGTCTCTCTCTCCTCTCTGTCTCTCTCCCCCTCTGTCTCTCTCTCTCTCTGTCTCTCTCCCCCTCTGTCTCTCTCCCTCTCTGTCTCTCTCCCCCTCTGTCTCTCTCCCCCTCTGTCTCTCTCCCCCTCTGTCTCTCTCCCTCTCTGTCTCTCTCCCCCTCTGTCTCTCTCTCTCTCTGTCTCTCTCCCCCTCTGTCTCTCTCCCCCTCTGTCTCTCTCCCCCTCTGTCTCTCTCCCCCTCTGTCTCTCTCCCTCTCTGTCTCTCTCCCCCTCTGTCTCTCTCTCTCTCTGTCTCTCTCCCCCTCTGTCTCTTCTCCCCCTCTGTCTCTCTCTCTCTCTGTCTCTCTCCCCCTCTGTCTCTCTCCCCCTCTGTCTCTCTCCCTCTCTGTCTCTCTCCCCCTCTGTCTCTCTCTCTCTCTGTCTCTCTCTCTCTCTGTCTCTCTCCCCCTCTGTCTCTCTCCCTCTCTGTCTCTCTCCCCCTCTGTCTCTCTCGCTGTCTCTCTCTCCCCCTTTGTCTCTCTCCCCCTTTGTCTCTCTCCCCCTCTGTCTCTCTCCCTCTCTGTCTCTCTCCCCCTCTGTCTCTCTCCCCCTTTGTCTCTCTCTCTCTGTCTCTCTCCCTCTCTGTCTCTCTCCCCCTTTGTCTCTCTCCTCTCTGTCTCTCTCCCCCTCTGTCTTCTCTCCCCCTCTGTCTCTCTCTCTCTCTGTCTCTCTCCCCCTCTGTCTCTCTCCCCCTCTGTCTCTCTCCCTCTCTGTCTCTCTCCCCCTCTGTCTCTCTCTCTCTCTGTCTCTCTCTCTCTCTGTCTCTCTCCCCCTCTGTCTCTCTCCCTCTCTGTCTCTCTCCCCCTCTGTCTCTCTCGCTGTCTCTCTCTCCCCCTTTGTCTCTCTCCCCCTTTGTCTCTCTCCCCCTCTGTCTCGCTCTCTCTGTCTCTCTCCCCCTCTGTCTCTCTCCCCCTCTGTCTCTCTCTCTGTCTCTCTGTCTCTCTCTCTGTCTCTCTCCCCCTTTGTCTCTCTCCCCCTCTGTCTCTCTCCCCCTCTGTCTCTCTCTCTCTCTGTCTCTCCTCTGTCTCTCTCTCTCTCTGTCTCTCTCCCCCTTTGTCTCTCTCCCCCTCTGTCTCTCTCCCCCTCTGTCTCTCTCTCTCTGTCTCTCTCTCTGTCTCTCTCCCCCTTTGTCTCTCTCCCCCTCTGTCTCTCTCTCTCTCTGTCTCTCTCCCCCTCTGTCTCTCTGTCTCTCTCCCCTCTGTCTCTCTCCCCCTCTGTCTCTCTCTCTGTCTCTCTCCCCCTCTGTCTCTCTCCCCCTCTGTCTCTCTCTCTCTCCCCCTTTGTCTCTCTCCCCCTCTGTCTCTCTCCCCCTCTGTCTCTCTCCCCCTCTTGTCTCTCTCCCTCTCTGTCTCTCTCCCCCTTTGTCTCTCTCCCCCTCTTGTCTCTCTCCCCCTCTGTCTCTCTCCCCCTCTGTCTCTCTCCCTCTCTGTCTCTCTCCCCCTCTGTCTCTCTCCCCCTCTTGTCTCTCTCCCCCTCTGTCTCTCTCCCCCTCTGTCTCTCTCCCCCTCTGTCTCTCTCCCTCTCTGTCTCTCTCCCCCTCTGTCTCTCTCTCTCTCTGTCTCTCTCCCCCTCTGTCTCTCTCCCCCTCTGTCTCTCTCCCCCTCTGTCTCTCTCTCCTCTCTGTCTCTCTCCCCCTCTGTCTCTCTCTCCTCTCTGTCTCTCTCCCCCTCTGTCTCTCTCCCTCTCTGTCTCTCTCCCCCTCTGTCTCTCTCTCTCTCTGTCTCTCTCCCCCTCTGTCTCTCTCCCTCTCTGTCTCTCTCCCCCTCTTGTCTCTCTCCCCCTCTGTCTCTCTCCCCCTCTGTCTCTCTCCCTCTCTGTCTCTCTCCCCCTCTTGTCTCTCTCCCCCTCTGTCTCTCTCCCCCTCTGTCTCTCTCCCCCTCTGTCTCTCTCTCTCTCTGTCTCTCTCCCCCTCTGTCTCTCTCCCCCTCTGTCTCTCTCCCCCTCTGTCTCTCTCCCCCTCTGTCTCTCTCCCCCTCTGTCTCTCTCTCTCTCCCTCTCTGTCTCTCTCCCCCTCTGTCTCTCTCTCTCTCCCTTGTCTCTCTCCCCCTCTGTCTCTCTCCCCCTCTGTCTCTCTCCCCCTCTGTCTCTCTCCCCCTCTGTCTCTCTCTCTCTCTGTCTCTCTCCCCCTCTGTCTCTCTCCCTCTCTGTCTCTCTCCCCCTCTGTCTCTCTCTCTCTCCCCCTCTGTCTCTCTCCCCCTCTGTCTCTCTCCCCCTCTGTCTCTCTCTCTCTCTGTCTCTCTCCCCCTCTGTCTCTCTCTCTCTCCCCCTCTGTCTCTCTCCCCCTCTGTCTCTCTCCCCCTCTGTCTCTCTCTCTCTCTGTCTCTCTCCCCCTCTGTCTCTCTCCCCCTCTGTCTCTCTCCCTCTCTGTCTCTCTCCCCCTCTGTCTCTCTCTCTCTCTGTCTCTCTCCCCCTCTGTCTCTCTCCCCCTCTGTCTCTCTCCCCCTCTGTCTCTCTCTCTCTCTGTCTCTCTCCCCTCTGTCTCTCTGTCTCTCTCCCCCTCTGTCTCTCTCCCCCTCTGTCTCTCTCTCTCTCTGTCTCTCTCCCCCTCTGTCTCTCTCCCCCTCTGTCTCTCTCCCCCTCTGTCTCTCTCTCTCTCTGTCTCTCTCCCCCTCTGTCTCTCTCCCCCTCTGTCTCTCTCTCTCTCTGTCTCTCTCTCTCTGTCTCTCTCCCCCTCTGTCTCTCTCTCTCTCTCTGTCTCTCTCCCCCTCTGTCTCTCTCCCCCTCTGTCTCTCTCCCTCTCTGTCTCTCTCCCCCTCTGTCTCTCTCCCCCTCTGTCTCTCTCTCTCTCTGTCTCTCTCCTCTCTGTCTCTCTCCCCCTCTGTCTCTCTCTCTCTCTCTGTCTCTCTCTCTCTGTCTCTCTCCCCCTCTGTCTCTCTCTCTCTCCGTCTCTCTCCCCCTCTGTCTCTCTCCCTCTCTGTCTCTCTCCCTCTCTGTCTCTCTCCCCCTCTGTCTCTCTCCCTCTCTGTCTCTCTCCCTCTCTGTCTCTCTCCCCCTCTGTCTCTCTCCCTCTCTGTCTCTCTCCCTCTCTCTCTCTCTGTCTCTCTCCCCCTCTGTCTCTCTCTCTCTCCTGTCTCTCTCCCCCTCTGTCTCTCTCCCTCTCTGTCTCTCTCCCTCTCTGTCTCTCTCCCCCTTGTCTCTCTCCCCCTCTGTCTCTCTCCCCCTCTGTCTCTCTCCCCCTTTGTCTCTCTCCCCCTCTGTCTCTCTCCCCCTCTGTCTCTCTCCCCCTCTGTCTCTCTGTCTCTCTCTCTCTCTGTCTCTCTCCCTCTCTGTCTCTCTCCCCCTTTGTCTCTCTCCCCCTCTGTCTCTCTCCCCCTCTGTCTCTCTCCCCTTTGTCTCTCTCCCCCTCTGTCTCTCTCCCCCTTTGTCTCTCTCCCCCTCTGTCTCTCTCCCCCTCTGTCTCTCTCCCCCTCTGTCTCTCTCCCCTCTGTCTCTCTCCCCCTCTGTCTCTCTGTCTCTCTCTCTCTGTCTCTCTCCCCCTCTGTCTCTCTGTCTCTCTCTCTCTTGTCTCTCTCCCTCTCTGTCTCTCTCCCCCTTTGTCTCTCTCCCCCTCTGTCTCTCTCCCCCTCTGTCTCTCTCCCTCTCTGTCTCTCTCCCCTCTGTCTCTCTCCCCCTCTGTCTCTCTGTCTCTCTCGCTCTCTGTCTCTCTCCCTCTCTGTCTCTCTCCCCCTTTGTCTCTCTCCCCCTCTGTCTCTCTCCCCCTCTGTCTCTCTCCCCCTTTGTCTCTCTCCCCCTTTGTCTCTCTCCCCCTCTGTCTCTCTCCCCCTCTGTCTCTCTCCCCCTCTGTCTCTCTGTCTCTCTCTCTCTCTGTCTCTCTCCCTCTCTGTCTCTCTCCCCCTTTGTCTCTCTCCCCCTCTGTCTCTCTCCCCCTCTGTCTCTCCCCCTTTGTCTCTCTCCCCCTCTGTCTCTCTCCCCCTCTGTCTCTCTCCCCCTCTGTCTCTCTGTCTCTCTCCCTCTCTGTCTCTCTCCCCCTCTGTCTCTCTCCCCCTCTGTCTCTCTGTCTCTCTCCCCCTCTGTCTCTCTCCCCCTCTGTCTCTCTCCCCCTCTGTCTCTCTGTCTCTCTCCCTCTCTGTCTCTCTCCCCCTCTGTCTCTCTCCCCCTCTGTCTCTCTCCCCCTCTGTCTCTCTCCCCCTCTGTCTCTCTCCCCCTCTGTCTCTCTCTCTCTCCCCCTTTGTCTCTCTCCCCCTCTGTCTCTCTCCCCCTCTGTCTCTCTCTCTCTCCCCCTTTGTCTCTCTCCCCCTCTGTCTCTCTCCCCCTCTGTCTCTCTCCCCCTCTCTCTCTGTCTCTCTCCCCCTCTGTCTCTCTCCCCCTCTGTCTCTCTCCCTCTCTGTCTCTCTCCCCCTCTGTCTCTCTCCCCCTCTGTCTCTCTCGCTCTCTGTCTCTCTCTCTGTCTCTCTCTCTGTCTCTCTCTCTGTCTCTCTCCCCCTCTGTCTCTCTCCCCCTCTGTCTCTCTCTCTCTCCGTCTCTCTCCCCCTCTGTCTCTCTCCCTCTCTGTCTCTCTCCCTCTCTGTCTCTCTCCCCCTCTGTCTCTCTCTCTCTCCGTCTCTCTCCCCCTCTGTCTCTCTCCCTCTCTGTCTCTCTCCCTCTCTGTCTCTCTCCCTCTCTGTCTCTCTCCCCTTCTCTCTCCCCCTTTGTCTCTCTCCCCCTCTGTCTCTCTCCCCCTCTGTCTCTCTCCCCCTCTGTCTCTCTCCCCCTCTGTCTCTCTCTCTCTCTGTCTCTCTCCCTCTCTGTCTCTCTCCCTCTCTGTCTCTCTCCCCCTCTGTCTCTCTCTCCTCTCTGTCTCTCTCCCCCTCTGTCTCTCTCCCCCTCTGTCTCTCTCTCCCCTCTGTCTCTCTCCCCTCTGTCTCTCTCCCCTCTGTCTCTCTCTCCCCTCTGTCTCTCTCCCCCTCTTGTCTCTCTCCCCCTCTGTCTCTCTCCCCCTTTGTCTCTCTCCCCCTCTGTCTCTCTCTCCTCTGTCTCTCTCCCCTCTCTGTCTCTCTCCCCCTCTGTCTCTCTCCCCCTTTGTCTCTCTCTCCCTCCCTCTGGTTCTGATCCAGTTTGTGACTCACCTACATTTGCGTCGCCTCTGTTGTGTGAAGAGTTTCTCTCTAAATGTTTTCTGTGTTTACTCAAAGACGTTCTGATTATTTCTTCACACCAGCTGCACGACGTCACAACTAACCAATGGGTGAGCAGGATTTGAGCCGGTGTTCTCTACTCGCACTTCCACACCCGTTAGAATACGTCACTTTGTTTCACTCTGTTTTTCTGTTGCAGTGAGTTTCACACAAATAATCAAATCACATGAAGAAGAGAGTTTTCTGTTCTCACTGAACCGAACGTTTTACTGCGTGTGGACTTGTCCATCATAAAAGTGAAGTGACATGTAGAAAGATGTTTTTCTTTTGTTTTATAGCTCTCTGAAGAAATAAAGAAGAAACGCTGACGTGTGAAATCTGTGATCAATGGAGAGAGAGAACCACATCTGGGAGAACAGGGAGGAGCCACATCTGTCAGCATCTGTTCCAGACGCATCTGATCTGACTCGAAGGTAAACCGCTGGCTAAGACCGGACCTCTTGACTCTCCAGTGTTCCCATTGGCTGGTTCTGTGTGATGTCAGAGTGTGTGGCTACAATTAAACTCACTTAATTACATCCACATTTCTCTCACATCTTTATTTCGCTCTCTCTTCAACAAGTTTAACCAAAAATTAACCAAAAACGAGATGCCGTGAGTAAAAGAGCGTCAGTCGAACCTCAAAACAACTGGATGTAAATGTGAGATAGATTGTGTTATTTTCATGTGTTGAGCAGACGTTAAAGTGTCAAGTTTCATGATTGTTTCAGTAAATCTGTCCAACTTTTACACCTCAGCAAAGCTTGAAAACGTTTTTCTACTCAGTTATTTTTTTTTCTTCTACGCAAAGCACACGAGGTGGAAGGAAAATAGCCAAGTAAAGAGGAATCAAGGAAACGTGTATTACACAAAGTCAAGTTTAGTGACGCCTTTTCCTCTCAGGTGTCATCAAACTCTGATGGTGGCTGCAGAACCTGATCACAGCCGGATCAACGTTGAATCTCACCTGAATCTCACCTGAATCACACCTGAATCTCACCTGAATCACACCTGAATCACACCTGAATCTCACCTGAATCTCACCTGAATCACACCTGAATCTCACCTGAATCTCACCTGAATCACACCTGAATCACACCTGAATCTCACCTGAATCTCACCTGAATCACACCTGAATCTCACCTGAATCACACCTGAATCTCACCTGAATCACACCTGAATCTCACCTGAATCTCACCTGAATCTCACCTGAATCACACCTGAATCTCACCTGAATCTCACCTGAATCTCACCTGAATCACACCTGAATCACACCTGAATCTCACCTGAATCACACCTGAATCTCACCTGAATCACACCTGAATCTCACCTGAATCTCACCTGAATCACACCTGAATCACACCTGAATCTCACCTGAATCACACCTGAATCTCACCTGAATCTCACCTCATCACCTGAATCACACCTGAATCTCACCTGAATCTCACCTGAATCACACCTGAATCACACCTGAATCACACCTGAATCTCACCTGAATCTCACCTGAATCTCACCTGAATCTCACCTGAATCTCACCTGAATCACACCTGAATCTCACCTGAATCTCACCTGAATCACACCTGAATCACACCTGAATCTGACCTGAATCACACCTGAATCTCACCTGAATCACACCTGAATCTCACCTGAATCACACCTGAATCTCACCTGAATCTCACCTGAATCACACCTGAATCTCACCTGAATCACACCTGAATCTCACCTGAATCTCACCTGAATCACACCTGAATCACACCTGAATCACACCTGAATCTCACCTGACTGTCAATAAATATAGAAGATACATTCAGAGAATAAATTCAAATATAAGACTAGAGACTTTACCCTGTGTGTGTGTGCGTGTGTGTGTGCGTGTGTGCGTGTGTGTGTGTGTGTGTGTGTGCGTGTGCGTGTGTGCGTGTGTGTGTGTGTGTGTGTGTGTGTTGTGTGTGTATTGGAGGAAGCAGAGGCGGTGAACACATGAAACTGAATCCTGTGGGTCACCGTTTGCTCCGTAACACCGACCTCATGTCGGTCTGCAGGGAGACACGGCACATGTGTGTCCTGACCTCACTGTCACACACACACACACGCGCACACACACAGACACACGCACACACACACACTTTGTAGTGACGATACAACACCATTAAATGTGTTATTAATTAATAACAGGCAGCGAGGCGTCCATGTTTGTTTGTGTTTTTATCAGCGCTAAACTAATCACCACTTTAATATTTATGATCTAAATACTCTCAGGAATGTTTAGAAGATATAAAAATAAGCGAAACGATGAAAGATCGATTTGAAATATCTCAGTGTTTTCCTGTTGTGTGAGGAGTAAAATCAGAACCAGACTGAATAAACGAAGACTTAACCTTCCTCACATGAAGAAGAAGAAGAAGAAGAAGAAGAAGAAGATTTGTGTTACTTTGATGTTTGTGTCACCTTTCAGATACGAGCTGAAGTTATCAGGAAGCTTTGAATCATCTTCTCATTTTCCACTATTGTTGGTGTAGCTATCGTCCGGTATTTAAACACTGAGAGCAACAGAAGATAAGAATCAAAGAGACGGGTTCAGTGAATCACGTCCTGTCAGATCTCTGTTTTTAAGGTGGAGTCACAGCCTCCAGCTTGGTGGAGACGAGCCAAGAACAAGTTCACTCGTGTTCTCAGCCCGGTCGGTGAGACGGGACGAGGTCTCGAGAAACACGAGACCAGATGTCAACTGAAGCAGCGGGGAAAGAGCTGCTCACAGCGCTGCAGGTGAGAACAGAACCGATGACTCATTCAGAACGATGGTGAAAATACAAAATGTCTTTCAAGTGTTCAGAATTAGTGCAAAAGCTCATTACTACGGAAGCCCTTAACCGCATGATTCAAACATGTTCTTTCATGTCGTTATCTGGAGATCGCCAGTTTTGGTATCTCGAGAAAACAAAAAGGTAGTTTTCCTGCTATTATTTAAAATGTTTGCGTCAAAGTTGTTAAAAATTTGCATACAATTTGAAAAGAAACTTGTGACACTAAAAGGAGGCGTCAACCTCCGGTTCTCTAGAGTGAAGCCAAAGCTTCATGTGTTAAAGCTGCATTCTCTCTAGTGTCCACCAGGGGGCGACTCCTCTGGTTGTATAGAAGTCTATGAGAAAATGACTCTACTTCTCTCTTGATTTATTACCTCAGTAAACATTGTAAACATGAGCTTATGGTCTCAATCTCTAGTTTCAAGTCTTCTTCAATACAGCATGATGTTCATTTAGTACATTATGGTCCATTTAGAGTCACACAGACCATAAAGCAGGGGATGCTTTAGGGCGGGGCTACACGCTGATTGACAGGTCTCTACTATACGGCGTCTCTACGTCACTCCTCCTCAGTCCAGATATGGTCACTTCCTGTTCACTGGTTGCAAAAAAAACAGAAGCTGTGTTTGACACAAGCTTCCATGAGATTTAACGTTTAGTTCTCTGATATAAAATAGGTCAGTAAACGCCCCTCTGGTTCTGGACCCAGCAGACTGGGAGAAGACCAGTATATGTATTGGTTGTATGATTGTAATTCCCAGCTGGATTAGAGGTCCCTCTGCTGGATAACGTTTGATCAAAGTCAATGATCCTGTGAGAGGTTGAATTTAAGGATTGATCAGATTAAATCTTTACAAAACAGAGTCAATCATTACTGTGCAAGAACAAAAAGACACAAAATACAGAAGTAGAAGAAGGAGATTGTGGCTGGAATCCCCCTCCAGTCACACATGGGACTGATGTTAAACTGGGCCGAGAGGTAAATGCTCCATATCTCACAGCTGCACACACACACACACACACACACACATCCATACATCATAAGAATAGTATGTGATCGTGTGTGAGTGCACTGAGCCCAGCCCATGTGAGTCTGTTGTCATTGACTGGCTGCTGATGGCTAACAGATGAGTCTGTGTGTGTGTGTGTGTGTGTGCGTGTGTGTGTGTGTGTGTGTGTGTATGTGTGTGTGTTTGTGTGTGTGTGCGTGTAGGGTGTGGACCTTCTTCAGAGTATGATTAGTTCAGAGACCTCGAGTCAAATGCTAACATTATGCAACTTGTGAGTAGACCAGCGTAAGTGTAACATAGCCTCTGTGTGTGTGTGTGTGTGTGTGTGTGTGTCCCATTATCACCATCATCATCTGTTCCTGGACCTGTCTGCACTGCTGCACATGCTCGGTGATGATGTCATGAGTACAAGAAGTTGACCACTCCTTAGAGACGATGTCAAAACCTTCACAACCGACTCTGAACGTTTACCGGTCTGCAAGAACCTCGCCCGGCGTACAGAGACCCGACCCCTCGACACCAGTGAACAGGAAGTGACCATATCTGGACTGGGAGGAGTGACGTAGAGACGCCGTATACGTCTCTGGTAGAGACCTGTCAATCACCGTGTAGCCCCGCCCTAAAGCATCCCCTGCTTTATGGTCTGTGTGACTCTAAATGGACCATAATGTACGAAATGAACATCATGCTGTATTGAAGAAGACTTGAAACTAGAGATTGAGACCATAAACTCATGTTTACAATGTTTACTGAGGTAATAAATCAAGAGAGAAGTAGAGTCATTTTCTCATAGACTTCTATACAACCAGAGGAGTCGCCCCCTGGTGGACACTAGAGAGGATGCAGCTTTAACACATGAAGCAGCGGCTTCACTTTAAAGAACTAACAGCTCCTCAGATACTTTCTGGACTTTTCTGGAAATAAATATCTGTGGAGTGACATTAGTTAAAGGACCAGCTGAGAGGAGAATCCCACTGGGACTCCACAGTTAATAAACAGAGACACAGACGGAGACAACGGGAGCTCCTCCTGTCTGGGGAACGTGTGGAAATAAATGATCTCACCGTGAAGACGTCATTATTTCACCCTTCAAAAGAAGGATTCTTGAATTAGTTTGATATACTGCAGAAGTCTAACGTCACTAAATATGTTTTTCCTCGTTTCTTCTTTCTAGATTAAGTTCTTGTTCTTAAAGGAACAGTTCAACCTTTTGTGAAATACGTTTATTGAGACGTTCAGGTGGCCTAGCTTAGCATAAAGACTGGAGGCGGAGGGAAGCAGCTAGCTCCTTCAAAAAGAAGAAAAAACATGCCTGAAAAAAAAGAAGAATCTTTTCGGGTGAATCTTCAGTCGGTGTGATGGAGGGAGGGAGGGAGGGAGGGAGGGAGGGAGGGAGGGAGAGAGAGAGAGAGAGAGAGAGAGAGAGAGCAAGAAACAGAGAGAGAGCAAGAAACAGAGAGAGAGCGAGACAGAGAGAGCAAGAGCGAGAGAGAGAGAGTGCGAGACAGAGAGAGCAAGAGCGAGAGAGAGCGAGACAGAGAGAGAGAGAGCGAGACAGAGAGAGAGAGAGAGAGCGCGAGACAGAGAGAGCAAG
>JAFEUB010000263.1:262500-275000 GCA_024529925.1 Ophthalmolycus amberensis | reverse complement strand
CGGTTGAAGATTTCCTGTTTTTAGAATTGCACTGTTGAACGTCTCATGGACTAAATGATCAATCAACTCCTCGAATACATCAGTTATTGTGTATTAATACTCGAATGCTGCAGCCACAGTGGACTCAACACGATCCACCGACTTTTAAAGTCATTCGTGAAGACACAATAAGTAGGATGTAGAGACATGAGGACACAAGGAGGACACAAGGAGGACACACAAGGAGGACAAGTGAGGACACAAGGAGGACAAGTGAGGACACAAGGAGGACAAGTGAGGACACAAGGAGGACAAGTGAGGACACAAGGAGGACACAAGGAGGACACAAAGGAGGACAAGTGAGGACACAAGGAGGACACGTGAGGACAAGTGAGGACACAAGGAGGACAAGTGAGGACACAAGGAGGACACACAAGGAGGACAAGTGAGGACACAAGGAGGACAAGTGAGGACACAAGGAGGACAAGTGAGGACACAAGGAGGACAAGTGAGGACACAAGGAGGACACAAGGAGGACAAGTGAGGACACAAGGAGGACACGTGAGGACACAAGGAGGACAAGTGAGGACACAAGGAGGACACGTGAGGACACAAGGACGACAAGTGAGGACACAAGGAGGACAAGTGAGGACACAAGGAGGACACGTGAGGACACAAGGAGGACAAGTGAGGACACAAGGAGGACACGTGAGGACACAAGGAGGACAAGTGAGGACACAAGGAGGACAAGTGAGGACACAAGGAGGACAAGTGAGGACACAAGGAGGACACGAGGACAAGTGAGGACACAAGGAGGACAAGTGAGGACACAAGGAGAACAAGTGAGGACACAAGGAGGACAAGTGAGGACACAAGGAGGACACGTGAGGACACAAGGAGGACAAGTGAGGACACAAGGAGGACAAGTGAGGACACAAGTGAGGACACAAGGAGGACACGTGAGGACACAAGGAGGACAAGTGAGGACACAAGGAGGACAAGTGAGGACACAAGGAGGACACGTGAGGACACAAGGAGGACAAGTGAGGACACAAGGAGGACAAAAGGAGGACAAGTGAGGACACAAGGAGGACAAGTGAGGACACAAGGAGGACACAAGGAGGACAAGTGAGGACACAAGGAGGACACGTGAGGACACACAAGGAGGACAAGTGAGGACACAAGGAGGACACACAAGGAGGACAAGTGAGGACACAAGGAGGACACGTGAGGACACACAAGGAGGACAAGTGAGGACACAAGGACACGTGAGGACACACGGAGGACAAGAGGAGGACACAAGGAGGACAAGTGAGGACACAAGGACGACAAGTGAGGACACATGGAGGACACGTGAGGACACAAGGAGGACACGTGAGGACACAAGGAGGACACGTGAGGACACACAAGGAGGACAAGTGAGGGCACAAGGACACGTGAGGACACAAGGAGGACACACAGAGGACAAGAGGAGGACACAAGGACACATGGAGGACAAGTGAGGACACACAAGGACACAAGGAGGACAAGTGAGGACACAAGGAGGACACACGAGGACAAGTGAGGACACAAGGAGGACAAGTGAGGACACAAGGAGGACAAGTGAGGACACAAGGAGGACACGTGGTTGGTTAGAGGCAGGTTTTTATATTTACGGCTACGTTAACGTCAGACTAATGTCTCTCTGGCCTCACGCTGGCGTATCCGCAGGGCGTCTTGGTGATCTTCTCGATGGACTCCAGAGCGTCGAGGCCCAGCTGGAGGTAGGTGTGGTCACCTGTCGCCCTGAACAGGTACATGGCGCTCTCGATCAACTCTGGAACAAACACACCAGGAACACTCACTGAAGGCTTCAAGGCTTCCGGACTTTCAAAATAAAAGTCTGCAGGTTTATTCAACTTGTGACATTTCGTCCATGTGTGCTGATATTTGGTTGGCGGACTGACCCGGTCTCAGCGGGTACCCCTCTCTCTTGTCCACAGTGTAACCCTGAGGGATGCTGTAAAACTCCGGCAGACCTCCAAACTGTCTCCACACCGAGTAATAGTTCTGGAAAGTTCTCACGGCGCTGTCCAGGTTCCCCAGCAGAGACTGAGACACACAGAGAAGGAAACATGGATATTCGTGCCTCGAGTCAGGACTGTGTGTGTGTGTGTTCAGGTCTGTTACCTGCAGGCCCGGCCAGAAGGCCTCCAGAGACTGGAAGACGGGCATGGAGACGGTGCCTTTGTGCATCTGGACCCACAGGTACCAGTCGTCGAACCGGGTGTAGTTCTGAATGGCTCGGTCGTACTCTGAGAACAACAAACTGGTGTCAATGTAGGTCGTGTGGTGCCTCGCTGTGCTTGCTGTTGTAGTTGTTGTGCTTGCTGTTGTTGTTGTTGTTGTGGTGGTTGTGCTTGCTGTTGTTGTGCTTGTTGTTGTTGTGATCGTCGTTACCCGTGAACATGTCGAGCAGCTCCTCGTCCTGCAGCAGGATGGCTCCCTTCACCAGATACTCAAAGTAGGAGTCGACCCCGGCTCCGATGCCGGCGTCCTGAGCCACCCACTTCTGAGACAGGATGTCGATGTGGTTCCCCACCTGGACAGACAGACAGACAGGTAGTCAGACAGGTAGACGGACAGGTAGACAGGTAGACGGACAGACAGACAGGTAGTCGGACAGGTAGACGGACAGGTAGACAGACAGACAGACAGACAGGTAGACAGACAGGTAGACGGACAGGTAGACAGGTAGACGGACAGGTAGACAGGTAGACGGACAGACAGACAGGTAGTCAGACAGACAGACAGACAGACAGACAGACAGGTAGACAGACAGACAGACAGACAGGTAGTCAGACAGACAGACAGACAGACAGGTAGACAGACAGACAGACAGGTAGACGGACAGGTAGACGGACAGACAGACAGGTAGACAGACAGACAGACAGGTAGACAGACAGACAGACAGGTAGACAGACAGACAGACAGGTAGACAGACAGACAGACAGGTAGACGGACAGACAGACAGGTAGACAGACAGACAGACAGACAGACAGGTAGACAGACAGACAGGTAGACAGACAGACAGGTAGACAGACAGACAGACAGACAGACAGGTAGTCAGACAGGTAGACGGACAGGTAGACGGACAGACAGACAGGTAGACGGACAGGCAGACAGGTAGACAGACAGACAGACAGGTAGACAGACAGACAGGTAGACAGACAGACAGACAGGTAGACGGACGGACAGACAGACAGGTAGACGGACAGACAGACAGGTAGACAGACAGGTAGACGGACAGGTAGACGGACAGACAGACAGGTAGACAGACAGGTAGACGGACAGGTAGACGGACAGACAGACAGGTAGACAGACAGGTAGACGGACAGGTAGACGGACAGACAGACAGGTAGACAGACAGGTAGACGGACAGGTAGACGGACAGGTAGACGGACAGACAGGTAGACAGACAGACAGACAGGTAGACGGACAGGTAGACAGACAGACAGGTAGACAGACAGACAGACAGGTAGACGGACAGGTAGACAGACAGACAGGTAGACAGACAGACAGACAGGTAGACGGACAGGTAGACGGACAGACAGGTAGACAGACAGACAGACAGGTAGACAGACAGACAGACAGGTAGACGGACAGGTAGACAGACAGACAGACAGGTAGACAGACAGGTAGACGGACAGACAGACAGGTAGACAGACAGGTAGATGGACAGACAGACAGGTAGACAGACAGGTAGACGGACAGGCAGACAGGTAGACAGACAGGTAGACGGACAGACAGACAGACAGGCAGACAGACAGGTAGTCAGACAGACAGGTAGACAGGTAGACAGACAGACAGGTAGACAGACAGACAGGTAGACAGACAGACAGACAGGTAGACGGACAGGTAGACAGACAGACAGGTAGTCAGACAGACAGGTAGACAGGTAGACAGACAGACAGGTAGACAGACAGACAGACAGGTAGACAGACAGGTAGTCAGACAGGTAGACAGACAGACAGGTGTCCAAACAGTCCTCTTGTTCTTTACCTTTCTCCACTAGAAAGAACTGTAAATCAGCAGTTTTGTGTTTTATTGGCCGTTAGATGTTTCTAGGCAGTTAATATGTGTGAAGGTTCAAGTAAAAAGCTACTGCGGTTCTATTAACATGTTTCCAGGATTACTGAACTCAAAGCAGGCAGACAGGTGGACTAGTTACCAGCCCGATGTCAGATCTGGTCCTCCACAGGGCTCTCAGGGCTTGGCGGGCCACGTTCTCGAAGGTCTCGTCTCCCGTCAGCCGGCTCAGCGTGGCGAACTCCAGGATGAAGGTTCCCACGCCGGCGGTGCAGGTGACGGTCGTCTCTGTGGGACTGACTCCCTTCAGCAGGTTCACGGTACCGTACGGCATCCCGGTGGGGGTCTGGAACGCTGGAACCATTTCAACGTGTTACAGCACAGGCTCCATTATTCTGACTTTACTTTACTTTATTTTATTTTCTATATTCATATAATTTTAATTTATATATTTTTTTTTTATCCAGGATAACCTCATCTTCCTGATGGCATAAAACACAGAAAAGAAACAAAACTGTAAAACGTTAAAAACATTGAAAACAAACCAACAAATTACATCAATAAAAGAATTTAGTGTTAAAATAAATACATTCAGAGCTCAAAAGATTACAGAACAATCTAGTTTAAAGTATCTGGAGCATAAACTCATTATTATTAAGTAATGCACGAATCATTGAGACGTTGAAAGATAGTCTAGGGCTGTCACGATACCAAAATGATGACTTCGATACGATACCTGCGAGAAGTATCACGATACCGATACTTACGACACCAGAATTCGATACAACACCACAAATACGATACTGGTATATTTATCTGTAATAGTAATAAATAAAACATCTGTACGGTTCCTTTTTTACCAGCTTGTTCCTGCCCAGCTATTTGAACACTTAACAAATGGCATTAACATTAGTATTAGCCTACAGCAAGATATTAATGAAAACTACATGGTGCCATCATAGCATTGATTATCCACGGCTATGTAGGCCTATTGTCCGTATCTGACCAGATGACCACATAGTTCCTTCCATAACTATGAGCAATTGTAGAGTTACATCATTTTACAGATGTGTGTAAAAAAACTAAAGCTATGTGGGATGGGTACATTAAAGATGGACACATAATTAAAGGGCAATTTCTCCCTTTTATTGAAAAACAATGAAAAACATGCCACCACATACTATACACCAATACACACATGCCATTACACTCTGGCCAACAACGAGCCAGTCTGTGCTGTCTGGCAGAAATATTCACACTTGTTGCAACTATTGCACTTATTACAACTATTTACACACTAACAGCAACACTAACGAGTAAATCAACTGAAATGTATTTTGTGATGGACTAGTTAGCAAGTGAACATGTTTTAAAAAATAAAAAAAGAAGTTGGACTTGCTGACAATAGTCATGCACATGGAAAATGTAACCGTTCTGACGATAATGTGCATTGTCTCGTTCTTTTGCCAGTTGAAGGTTCTTTGCCTGTCAACGTGCTCTCCACTCAGCCGAGGACAGAGAATGCCTGATGTGCTGAACACTCTTCTGATGCACAGCTTGTGGCAGGAATGGACAAGTACCGTCTGGCAAAACAAGCAAGCTTTGGCAGAGTGGCTGAGTGGGTCTTCCACCAGGTCAAAGGATCTTCCGTGGCACTTATTTCTTTCATGTGTGTGTACTGCAGGAATTCACTTTTCAGTTGGTCAGCTGGTTGCAAGGGGTCACGAGCCTGGCCCTCTTCTGACCCCTTCTTTTCAGATGTGATGGTTGACAGCAGACCTTTTAGGTCAGTTTTCCTTTTGTTTGCCCCTGCTTGACCTTCCTCTTGCTGCTGGTGCTGCTCTCCTGTTCGGACCTGCTCCACTGGCTGTACTGAGGCTTCATGACGTTTTTGCAAAAGATGTTCCTTCACTTCTTCCTCCATTGCAACAAAAGTGTCCTTGAACCTAGGCTCCAGATATGTTGCTGTATTAAGGGCAATGTTCAGCTTTGTGTCTTCGTATCTTGAGGCAAAGTCTGATTTTATTTGGTCTTTCACGTCACCTGCAATGACGCGTTCTCCAGACAGGAAAATAACTTCCATTTCAGAGGCAGCACAGAGGACAGTGCGGGTACCTTTTCTCCACTTAGAGCATCAGTCAGGTCACTTATCGGGTCAAGTATCTCTCGAACACTCTCGAAATTTGCCACATCAGAATCTTTTGGCATCAGATGCCACTTCTTTCTGTTTTCTGCCAAAACAGCACAGACAGCTTGTTGCTGTAACACAGGGATTCCCAAAGTGAGCTGCCTCTAGGGGGTGCGCGAGAGGAAAAATGTAATGGTGGTCTAATGGTGTAATAATTAATATTAAATATAATTTTCACAAAATAAAAACATGAATGTAACAGACTGTCTCATGTTTGTCGTTCTGGTGTTGACGATGATATGTCTCTTGAGGGTTGCCGTAGCGAAGGCGCAACCCCCGCCTCAGCTCCTGCCGCCAGACTGTCTTTTACGTACACTAGCTAGCCTAGCTTGTGCAGCTAACGTCAGCTAACAGCTAACTTCATTCATTCAGCAACATTCACGCAAATATGCTAAACTGGCTGAAAATCGGGGAAACTGTCAGGTGGGACATCTGAAGCTATCAGTCATAAAAGGAGAGAGAGAGAGAGAGAGAGAGCGAGAGAGAGAGAGAGAGAGAGAGAGAGAGAGAGAGAGAGAGAGAGACAGAGAGAGCGAGAGAGAGAGACACAGAGAGAGAGACAGAGAGAGAGACAGAGAGAGAGAGAGACAGAGAGAGAGACACAGAGAGAGAGACAGAGAGAGAGACAGAGAGAGAGAGAGACAGAGAGAGAGAGAGAGAGAGAGACAGAGAGAGAGAGAGAGAGAGACAGAGACAGAGACAGAGAGAGAGAGAGAGAGAGAGAGAGAGAGAGAGACAGAGACAGAGAGAGAGAGAGAGACAGAGAGAGAGAGAGAGAGAGAGAGACAGAGAGAGAGAGAGAGAGACAGAGAGAGAGAGAGAGAGAGAGACAGAGAGAGAGAGAGAGAGAGAGAGACAGAGAGAGAGAGAGAGAGAGAGACAGAGAGCGAGAGCGAGAGCGAGAGAGAGAGAGAGAGAGGAATCGGAGGCGAGAGGTGCGTTGGGGAGAGACCGGGAGAAGAAATCGAACGGGAGTCAGAGGAAGATGAGACGGAGGAAGGAGGAAGGGATAGCACAGAGAAATCGGGAGCACATCGGCCCATCGCGGAGTCAAGGTAAAAAATAGGAAACGAGAGGAGCATCAGACTGGGAAAAAAGAGAGGAAATATGATGACAATGATCTGTGTCTGGGCTTCACTTGGATTGGTAATGCAGATTGCCCAAAGCCACAGTGCGTGGTGTGCAGTGAGGTTCTGGCTAACAGTCTGAAGCTCTTATTTACGTCGCCACCTGAACACCAAGCATGCCAGTGCAAGTCAAAAGCCCCTTACATTTTATATATCGAAATTGGAGGAGTTACAAAATAGCCAAAAACAACTGCAGTCTCATTCTATGTGTGGTTGATTGTAAATTAAATGTGATAATCTGCCTCTGAGTCTGTGCGTGTGCTCGCATCCTGATTGCTCTTTAAAAGTGACGCCTTGTGGAACTGAAAGTTATTGGAACTTTGTTGCAGTGTTTCAGGGCGTTTTCACACCTTCAGTTCGTTTGCTTTGTTCTGATTCAGGGATTAATATGATACAATGTTGCAGTTGCCACTTTGTTCGGTTTGTGTTCACACTGCAACATTTAACAGCGGACTAGATATTGTAAACAAACGCCACGCGCGAGCAAACTGTTCTCTCATTGGTCCGATTTCTATGCGCTATAAATAGGCTCTGTTGCTTCTTTTTTTTTAAAGATGTGGGGGATTGGGGGTGCGTGAACCCGGTTGGGATGTAGAAGGGGGTGCGCGGCCCAAAAAGTTTGGGAACCGCTGCTGTAACAGAATCGGTCCCCCGGGTGGGCTCATCATGAACGAGCTTCTGCACAGGAACATTGAAGATCTCCTGTTTGTCTTTCAGGCTCCTTTGCATTTTATTTGACCTGGAAAATGCAGACAAGGTTGTCCGAAGCCTGGACAAGCTTGTCTTGATGTTGTCCAGGCCTAAAGCCTTGCCCACTGCCAAATGTAGATTATGCCCAAAACAGGGCATCCAAGTGTAACTTTCAAATGCCTTCTTGTTGTTGGAGGCATTGTCAGCAGTTATACCAGCCATTTTTGACATGCACAATCCCTATTTTTCACACACCATCTCCTCCAGCGCTTCATGGATAGAATCTGCAGTATGGTCTGAATACATCCTAAACACCAGGACTGCATTTCCCAGCTTTCTGTTACGTACTGGATTGTGAGTGCCATGTAGGCATCAACTGCCCTGCTTGTCCAGAGGTCAGTGGTGAGAGCAAAACAAGGCTGGCATTGAAGTTGAGCTTGAATAACCTGATTGGTCTCATTGTAGATCTGTGGAATTTCATTGTTCATGGAATAATTTCTCCCTGGCATATCAGATTTTCTGTCCAACTGTGTATATTGGCACCTGATCAGTACAGATGAACTCAGCCACTGCTGTGTTTCATCTCTTTGCATCGTTTGAGCGTCTCTCATATGTCCGCTGGCTTTCAAACACAGCTGGAGGGAACTCTGTCTGTCTTGCTGCTGACTCTGCTGCCATCTGTCTGACTGTCTGTGGGAGTGGGGGGATAAACAATGCTTCATTTGCTGCACAGTGAGTTTGATATTTTCACTTCATGTTTTATCTTAATTCATGGAATAATTATTTTTCCTAAACTCAAAATAAAAATAATTAGCTGAAGATCCACCCTCAGGCTCCACCAGCATGGAGCCATGTTGCATGAATTGTGTTTCATTTCGTGCACGTTTGTGTGCATTGTGACCTCATGATCATAGGCTTGTTGTCTAACTAGGCTAAGCCTCCTCGTGTTAGCTGTCTATGGGTGAGCTTGGAGGTGTTCATGTTTATAATCACATGTGCTTACCCGTCGTTCTTTGAACTCTTTGAAAAGTTCACGGTGTCTGTCTGAAAGGTGCTTTGTCATGTTAGACGTGTTGCCTCACTTTGTTTGTGGCTTTGAAACACGTTTCGCAGACGGGTCTCTGTAGGTCAGTGGGCTTTCCTTCACTGTCTGCAATATAGCCAAAGTACTTCCAGATGCTACTTCTGGCATCTTGTTTTTCAGCAAGCAGAGGACGGTCGGGGAAAGCTCGTGCATGTCTCCCCTGTGATCACTCGCTGAGTGATCGCTGCCTGTTGCTGTGAGCGCTGGGCAGCCCCGCCCCCTTGCAGTCAATGCCTGCAGGCAGCATGACAGGGAGCGGAGCAGCCAGTGCGCTCTGATCGCGCCTATTTTAATAAAGTATCGATACTAAAAATATGCAGAATCGTATCGTTTTTAACGTACAGGTACCGCAGTACCTTTTTAGTATCGGTACACCGTGCAACATGAACAGACGTTTATATTTACTTCTGTCTGAGTCCAAAACCCAAAGATATTTCATGTATTTATTTCCTTGATAAGTAACTTTAATGATTATTCTGTTATCTGTGTGTTGATCGATCCACGTCGCTGTCTGTGGTGCTGAAGCAGCGACTTCTTATTTCTGTCAGTTCATATTTATCTGGTTGTTACAATGATTATTAATGCGATAAAAGAATGTATGTAAAGTAAGCGTCTGTGTACTGTTGAACGCATGAAGGAGTTTCCTTTCACCACAAATACTTTCTACTAGCAGTATTCCTGTTAGTATTACTGCAACGTACTGTGTATTCTGTGTGTGTGTGTGTGTTTTATTACCAGGCAACAGTTTCCTGGCGGCGTCCTCGGCCATCCTCAGCAGAGGTCCTGAACACGGCCAACCGGGCTCCAGGTCCATCTTAGCTCTACCTGACAACAGGTGAGCAGACAGCAGACCACCCACCACTACACACACACACACACACACACACACACACAGTTCGACTCCTGCACATAAAGATTGTAGTAACACCGGTTCATTCGTCGTCTTTACCTCTGATGTTGGTTTCGAACACCGAGGCGTTGACGTCGATGTCAAAGTCCACGGTGTCCTGGAGGAGCGACGCCACGCGCTGGAACTCTGTGTGGTTCCCCAAAACCTTCAGAGGAACATTTATCAAACAACACCTGAACGCAGCACTGCTCTTGAACATGCTTTAACTCAAGAGACGGTTGTTTTCTGCTAATAATCAGATGTGAATGAAAGACGTTTACAGCATTAAACGTCCCGTCAAATCATTGGTGAATCTTTGTCAGACCTTACCAGCAGAGTGTCGAGAGCATCGATCAGAGTGAGCGAGAAACTGTTGAGCAAAGACGGAGGAACAATTCATTATTCAACAATTCTGTTTATTTGAGAAAATATTAATATCATCAGCAAAATATAACAAGACGTTACACAAGAACAGGATTTGACGAATTGAGAGAAATTTAAGTTTAAAAGCCAAAATCTAAACAAAAATACATTTAAACAAAACGCATATAAAGGGGGTGAAGAAAAAAATATAACTTCATGAGTTAATTCTGTGTAGTAATACACTAATAAGGAAATGTTTCAAGTGTTTGGATTTCTGAAAGAAAAGACATCAAACTTATCAAATTATAAAACTTCAAAATAGGTTTTCTCGTCACACAAGAATCTAAGTGTAAAGAAAAAGATTAATAATAATAAACTTTATTCATGGAGAGCTTTTCATACAAGAGACGTCTCTCAAAGAGTTTTTTAATGAAAAATAAAAATTCAACACATTTAAACAACAGCAAATAGACAATCAAACGACACTAGATGATTAAATATATACGTGAAAGGAAGTGAAAAAACCCCATTAAGAATATAAAAAATGAGAGAAGTAGTAAAAAAAAGTTACATTAATTACAAGTTAAATGAAAGAAATCGACCTGTGACGTTCATACAGCAACACACTGCAGTACCTTCTTTAACTTTAGCAGTTTTGGGGTATTGTTGGACCAAAATCCGATGATGTCACCTTACCTGCCCCAGGTGTCCTGTCCGTCACAGGTGAGTGGGCGGAGCTCGTCGTAGGGGAAAGCGTGGTCAAGGTAGCTGTTGTAGGCGTGGTAGAACATGGATTTGATGCGCTGTCTGAAGAATGAAGCAGGTTAATGTCTCAGAGAGTTCCAGTTACACGAGACAACAGATGAAACCTGCAGGCGGGTTTATTTAGATTTATTTATGCATACTTTTACTTAAAGACAGGCTTTAGTGGGTTATACTTGCATACTTTTACTTAAAGACAGGTTTTAGTTGGTTATACTTGCATACTTTTACTTAAAGACAGGCTTTAGTGGGTTATACTTGCATACTTTTACTTAAAGACAGGTTTTAGTGGGTTATACTTGCATACTTTTACTTAAAGACAGGTTTTAGTGGGTTATACTTGCATACTTTTACTTAAAGACAGGTTTTAGTGGGTTATACTTGCATACTTTTACTTAAAGACAGGTTTTAGTGGGTTATACTTGCATACTTTTACTTAAAGACAGGTTTTAGTGGGTTATACTTGCATACTTTTACTTAAAGACAGGTTTTAGTGGGTTGTACTTGCATACTTTTACATAAAGACAGGTTTTAGTGGGTTATACTTGCATACTTTTACTTAAAGACAGGTTTTAGTGGGTTATACTTGCATACTTTTACTTAAAGACAGGTTTTAGTGGGTTATACTTGCATACTTTTACTTAAAGACAGGTTTTAGTGGGTTATACTTGCATACTTTTACTTAGACAGGTTTTAGTCGGTTATACTTGCATACTTTTACTTAAAGACAGGTGTTAGTTGGTTATACTTGCATACTTTTACTTAAAGACAGGTTTTAGTTGGTTATACTTGCATACTTTTACTTAAAGACAGGTGTTAGTTGGTTATACTTGCATACTTTTACTTAAAGACAGGTGTTAGTTGGTTATACTTGCATACTTTTACTTAAAGACAGGTTTTAGTGGGTTATACTTGCATACTTTTACTTAAAGACAGGTTTTAGTGGGTTCTACTTGCATACTTTTACTTAAAGACAGGTTTTAGTGGGTTAAACTTGCATACTTTTACTTAAAGACAGGTTTTAGTGGGTTATACTTGCATACTTAAGTAAGGTTTTGAATGCAGTATTTGCACAGTGTGGTATTAGTACCTGTACTGCAGTAGAGGATGTGAGTACTTCTCTCTGGATGTGTTTGTTTACCTGACAGCAGCCATCTCCTCCTCACTGAACTGACGAGCCGTCGCATCGCTGAGCACCCAAACACACAGCGTCACAAACACGGGAGCGCGCATGGAGAGACACGAGGACACCCGGGAGCGAGCCGCGGGTGAACGCAGATCCAGAAAATGAAATAAAAACCAAAAGAAGTGAACGAAACAGCAGCAGCACAGCCAGGTGGGTTTCTTCTG
>JAFEUB010000263.1:217500-257500 GCA_024529925.1 Ophthalmolycus amberensis | reverse complement strand
AACAAAACAATGAGGAGCAGAGACCAGAGAAATGTTGCTCAGTTCATTGTAGTTCAGGTGGAAAGTCAGCTCAGTGATAAAGACTTCACTCAGTGTGCTGCTTGAACATAGAATCATATCTTCAGTGAAATCAAAAGAGGAAAGCAGCATTGAAGCTGTTCTTGAGGCTTGTTTTTGACCCCACACTTTATGTCTGTTAGAGGCATCACACTCTATTTGGACCTGAAGTACATGAAGAACTGTGGTGAAACAGGAAGCTGATTCAAATGTTTTATTGAAGCAAAAGAAGCATTATCACCATGACAACACACAACACTACAAATACAAAGTCCTACATTTTAGAATTACAGAACAAAGTTCTTCATGATCAAGAGAAACACTCCTCATGATGCAGAATCCACTCTGATAGAGAGCTACACTATCATAAACATGTTATTGGATCATTATTACTGATTAACATGTAAGTAGCATTTTAACGCTGCAGCAGGTTGAGATTCTACGAAACAATGCGTCATATTTAATAAGCTCATCACACACTTTATATTAAATATCTTAGTGCGCAAAGAAACTACACTCTGAGAAACAAATGTGCTAACTAGAACCATGGAGGGTTCTTCAGCTCGTCCCCATAGGAGAACCCATTTTGGTTCCATGGTAGAACCTTTTCTAAAGGTTCCACCTGGAACCCTTTCAGAGGGTTCTACAAAGAACGAAGCATAAATAGTTTTACCCAGAACCACATGTGAAGGTTTCCACCCAAAGGTTCCACAGAGAACCCTCATATGGTGTCACGGTTTCATCTAAGATCTTCTCTGGAGGTTCTATGCAGAACATTTCCACCTTCTAAGGGTACCAACAAGATCCCACCTGCGTGTCTCCACCAGGAACCCTTTTGTATCCCAAGGGTTCCATCTAGAACTCACTCTGGGTTCCTCATGAGGTTTCTAAAGAACCGGGGCTGACGTGGTGCAGCAGAACCCACATTTCTGGCTTTTTTTAACACCTGTGCTTTCAGAAACCCTTGAAGAAGGAAAAGGTTCTTCAGAAGCAAATGGTTCTGGGTAGAACCTCAGCCCTTCAGGAAGAACCTGTTTGGAACCTTTATTTCTAAGAGTGTAGAAACTACAGCTGACAGATCAATGTAGTGGAGTAACAGTCTAAAGTAGCATGAAATGTAAATACGCTACTTCACAGCAAAGGGTCAGTACTTAGGTACTTTCTACCATTGATTGAGAGGAGGAAGAGGAGGAGGAGGAAGAGGAGGAGGAAGAGGAGGAAGAAGAGCAGGAGGAGGAGGAAGAGGAAGAAGAGCAGGAGGAGGAAGAAGAGGAAGAAGAGCAGGAGGAGGAGGAAGAGGAAGAAGAGCAGGAGGAGGAGGAGGAGGAAGAGGAAGAAGAGCAGGAGGAGGAGGAGGAGGAGGAGGAGGAAGAAGAGCAGGAGGAGGAGGAGGAGGAGGAGGAGGAAGAAGAGGAAGAGGAGGAGGAGGAGGAAGAGGAAGAAGAGCAGGAGGAGGAGGAGGAGGAAGAGGAAGAAGAGCAGGAGGAGGAGGAGGAGGAGGAGGAAGAAGAGGAAGAGGAGGAGGAGGAGGAGGAGGAGGAGGAGGAAGAAGAGGAAGAGGAGGAGGAGGAGGATAAAGGAAGCCTCTGACCAGAGTGGACTCAAACATTAAAGCTCATCTTTATTTGGACACGTCTCCTTCTTCTTTGTCTTCTTCTCTTCCTTGTGGAAGACTTTTCCATCCGACTGCTTCTTCCAGCTCAGCTTGATGTCGTCATTCAGCCCCTGGTCCTTCAGCCTCTGTTTGAGCTGAGATACAAAGACATTTACTTCCTGAATGTCGCTGACAGAGAAGAAGTCTTCACTAAACGCTGTTGTTCATTTACATCCTGCATCCTTTCTCTCACTGTCCTCATGTGGAAGCTCTGCTTTAGAAGAACTCTGGTTCCCTCTAGAACAGCTTTGTTGTTTGCATGTTCTTTGGACACAAGTCTACCTTCAATAGTGACGTATACACGTGTGCACTGCACACAGCACATTGACATTGTTCTTAGTAGTGCACTCAATCACATGCATCACCTGGTTGTTCTGTTTTTAATGTTAGAAAGATGTACCTTCTTCAAGAGGTCCTCCATCACCACAGCGTCATTCAGATCCACAGACGAGCTGCTTTTCTGCAGCCTCACTTTAATCACTTGCATTGAAACAGGAGCAACTTGCGTTGAAACAGGAGCAACATGCGTTGAAACAGGAGCAACTTGCGTTGAAACAGGAGCAACTTGCGTTGAAACAGGAGCAACTTGCGTTGAAACAGGAGCAACTTGCGTTGAAACAGGAGCAACTTGCGTTGAAACAGGAGCAACATGCGTTGAAACAGGAGCAACTTGCGTTGAAACAGGAGCAACTTGCGTTGAAACAGGAGCAACTTGCGTTGAAACAGGAGCAACTTGCGTTGAAACAGGAGCAACTTGCGTTGAAACAGGAGCAACATGCGTTGAAACAGGAGCAACTTGCGTTGAAACAGGAGCAACTTGCGTTGAAACAGGAGCAACTTGCGTTGAAACAGGAGCAACTTGCGTTGAAACAGGAGCAACTTGCGTTGAAACAGGAGCAACTTGCGTTGAAACAGGAGCAACTTGCGTTGAAACAGGAGCAACTTGCGTTGAAACAGGAGCAACTTGCGTTGAAACAGGAGCAACTTGCGTTGAAACAGGAGCAACATGCGTTGAAACAGGAGCAACTTGCGTTGAAACAGGAGCAACTTGCGTTGAAACAGGAGCAACTTGCGTTGAAACAGGAGCAACTTGCGTTGAAACAGGAGCAACTTGCGTTGAAACAGGAGCAACTTGCGTTGAAACAGGAGCAACTTGCGTTGAAACAGGAGCAACTTGCGTTGAAACAGGAGCAACTTGCGTTGAAACAGGAGCAACTTGCGTTGAAACAGGAGCAACATGCGTTGAAACAGGAGCAACTTGCGTTGAAACAGGAGCAACTTGCGTTGAAACAGGAACAGCATCTAAAAACCAACAAACTTCATCAGTCACAACATTTCTGGTTGATAATAATCTGCATCCTTGAATGTTTAACACTTTGAATGATAAAATAGAAAGTATGGTCATTCTCCATCAGCTCAATCTTTAAATATGGCTGGTGCAAGAAAACCTTAGCTTAGCTTAGCATGGTGTTAGCGTTAGCATTCTAGCATCAATGAGGCGATCACTCCCCATCATCTGCAGTTGATCTGCATATTCAATGTGTTTTTATCCATAACTTGATAGTTATGGTTTTATTTTGCTCTACTTTTGATGTTTCTCTGTATTTGTTAAACTCTATTTGCTCATAAAGTAAACCTAAATCCACATTTAAACACTGAGTGAATGACAGCTTACCAATGTAGCAAATGAACGCTCTCGTGACGTTACAGTTCAGGTTCTCCCATCGTCCACTGGCACTAAAATCTGCTGCTGCACAAGTCTTAGAGACACCAGTAGGTTTAGTGTTCCAGTTTCTAAATGAGGAGTCACTTCCATCAGACCACTTCCATCCATCTCTGAAAAGGCCGATCCAGACATGTTCTCCATCGGGTACCAGATTCTGGACCTTCTGGTTCTCTGTCATGTTCCTCACACTGGCCAGGTCTGTGTGGTGTTCTCTGCAGTAGCTCTGGGCCTCAGTCCACGTCATGGTGTTGTTAATGAGGACAAATGTCTCACTCAGTCCTGAAAATAGACCAGAGTGAAGTGCTGTGAAGAGACACCATAACAGACAACATGGATGCAAACCAGTTGTATTGTTGCTTATGAATCTCAGCATGAAGGTGAAGTCAACACAGAGCTGTGTGAACATGAACATGCAGGCGTCCATTGCGTCCCACATTCATAAAGACACATCAGAGATATTTCCCCTCCAACAGACATGATACAAAGCGGCTTAATGAGCCTGCTCCCACAGGGACATGAAGGCAGGACTCACATTCATCTGCTTTAAATGACGTCCATGTAGCCTGAGACTAGTTCAAGTTACCATGAGCAACTTTTAACTGCTATGAAACAGTGTAGTCCTGATCCTCCATCAGACCTCCATCAGTACAGAGACCATCAGAGAGAAGATGGTCTGTTTCTATAGAGTTGTTCTTGATGCTCGTCATCGGAGCCACCGGGTCGGATTCTGGTGAAACCAGATGAACTCATGCAGGTTCACCAGAACCTCCTTCAGATCAGACTCCAGCAGAGACCGGTCCACCGTGGACAGACCCAGATCCTCCAGCAGAGACCGGTCCACCGTGGACAGATCCAGATCCTCCAGCAGAGACCGGTCCACCGTGGACAGACCCAGATCCTCCAGCAGAGACCGGTCCACCGTGGACAGACCCAGACCATATTGTTGGGAGGGAAGGGGGGCACGGGAGAACCAGAACCAGGACTGATCAGGACCAACTGTCAGACCCTGCTTCAGTAACATGAGAGGTTTTCTAAAGGGACTCTGGTGCTCTGAGACACTACCACTTATGTCCACAGGGACCAACAGAATCAACACAAAATGACTGTTTCTCGTAGTAGCTTTAATATTCTCACCTCTGACATAGACGCAGACTGACTTGTAGTGTTGATAACAAGCGAAGTCGTGCCAGTACCCATCTCCTCTCATATATGTACACTGTTGTTCACCATAGTAGTTGTCCGGTTGTCCAGGCGCCCATCGTCTGAACTCTGTCTCTCCGGGTTTGTAGAAACTTGTGTTTGACAGTGACCACCTCCAGCTGTCCACGTCATTGTTCAGTCCTATCCAGGCTTGCTGAAAGCAATATTTCAATGTGATATAAAGAAATAGACTTTTAGATATTTTACCATTTACAGTCTTGATGCTGCCGATCAGTCGGATTTGCAAAACTTCAAGAACAGGTTCACAATTTGTTCAAGTCCGTCTTAAAACAATATTCAGGTGCTAACATGAACATTGAAACAGGTTTTACTTCCTGTAATCACTCCTGCTGTTCATAATGGACTAAGCGTCTCGTAACGTGGTGACGGCTGAGCTAGCTGCTAGAAGCTAACGATGCTAACAGCTAACGGTGCTAGAAGCTAACGGTGCTAACAGCTAACGATGCTAACAGTGCAAACTATGACAACATTCCTCCTCTATATCTTTACATGGATGATACTTGTTTGATGAGATATTAATGCTTTAAATATAAAGCAGAGATTATCAGTATGTTGCATTAAATCATGTTTTGTTTGTAAAATATGAATCTGTAAATCTGTCACATCAATGTCCCTCTGAAATGTATTAATAAACAGCATTGAACTTAAATGCTCAAGTAAAGTACAAGTACATACTTCAGTGCAGTTCATCTGCAGACTTTGTGTGAATGTAAACTTTCAGACCTCCTGTCACTGATATAATATTACTCACAGAGCTGCCGTCCACCATCTGGCTCGAATTCAGCGTTGTGTTCAGGGTGTTCACGTCCTCCATGTCCCGTATGGTGGCCAGGTCGCTGTATGTCTCTCTGCAGTGACGCTGTGCTTCAGTCATGGTCTTCAGGTCAGAAACAAAATGGAAGCGACGTTCAGCAGGTGATGAGACGGCACACAGCCCTGGATTGACAAACAGCATATTGATTACATTTCATATGAATAACTTTACTCACTGATGCAAATGATCGTTTCACATTAAAGTAAAAGAAGATGAAGAAAGAAGGGGAAGAAGAATGTCACAGGGACAAATTATTAAACAGTATTATAATGTCAAAGATGGGAAAATAATAAAAAGATATGAAAGTCTTGCCTGACACATGCATAGTTTTGTTGTTAGTTTTAGATATTAGTTGACGAGATCATTATTATTAGAACTTAATAAACTCTGTTGTACTTTAGAGCAGAGGTCTTCAACAGGGGGTCCACGAAATCTTTGGTTGATTAGAAAAAAAATATTATAATATAATATTTAAAAAAAAAATGTTTCCTCTAAACATGAATGTGTCCATTATTGTAATAGTTCAGTATTGTATGAAAGATAACAGGTGTCTTTATGCATGGCAGTGGCACTAATAGGCCATCAGTCATTTTTCGTTTCCACGTTTCAAATGAAAACATCAGTTTGAATATCTTGTGTGCATGATTATCATGCAGTTGACAGACAATGTTGATATTGGCATTGGTATCAGCTGACAAGATATGTTTATGAAAGGCAGCGGCACGGCCGCCCTACTCACTGTGCCTTACACATGTTTAAAATTAAAACGTGAATATATCAACCTGTGTATTATTTGAATAGCTTAGTATTGAATGCACAATATTTATACACGGCACTCGGCCCATTTAATATAAAACACAATTCTATACAATATATATAGTCGGGGGTCCCTGCTCCATCTCTATCAGTTTGGGGGTCCTTGGCCTGAAAAACGTTGAAGACCCCTGCAGTAGAGAGCAGCTGCCTGTGATTACTTTGTGCATGTGTGTTGTGATTATATCTGATCTGTGGTCTGCTGCTCCAACTTAAACCTTCACTGTTCACTCTGGATGTGTAACAGTACTCAGACTGTTGACATTGTGAGTGAACACTAATTATGAGACTTAGGTTATCGTTGGTTATTGGTGCCTGTTCGCAGGGTGGTGCCCCGTTATTATTAATAATCGTTAATAATCTTACTGACATTAATAATTCTATTGATCCTTTAAATCGAGATTGAAGACTTTTCTGTTTGCTGCCTTTAATTGAACCAGATTCAAGGATATTAATCAATTTCTGCATTTCTGCATTTTACTGCTGTATTTTATTTCTTACACGCTTTTTAGTGTTTTAATGTTTCAATGATTGTTCTTCATGTTTTTAAATCTCCTTTACTTTTGCCTTATGTTTTGATGCTTTTAATGGTTTTATGTGACGCACTTTGAATTACCTTGTTGTTGAAATGTGCTCCACAAATAAACTTGCCCTGATGTCAATAACTTAGTTTTTTATATGCTGATAACTCAAACACGCTCCTTTTCATTCCCAACACAACACGCGAATAAATAAATAACTCAAACTTAATAACTTTACTCACGAATGCAAATCATCATTTCACATTAAAGTAAAAAAAGATGAAGAAAGAAGGTGAAGAAGAATGTCACAGGGACAAATTAATAAACATTATAATGTTAAAGATGGTAAATAATAAAAAGATGTGAAAGTCTTGCCTGACACGACGACGATGCTCAGAAGAAGTTTGTCCATCCTCGTCTCTTCTCTGGTCCTCTCTGTCAGTCGGTGACTGTAGATGTGACTGTAGATGTGACTGTAGATGTGCAGCTCATGCAAACGTCTGGAGCGATTATTTGCATACCAGGCTTTAATATTATAATGATGGAATAATATCTGACTGTCCTTTGATGTTTTCTTTCAAAACACGATGATGATAAATAACTGACCAGCAACAACAAACAAGATGAATGATTGTTACTCGGATAAATAAAAATAATAACAATAATAATTGTAGCGTCATTGCTTGTAGCAGTTTTGATAAATAACATTAATATTAAAACATGTAACGTTTATTAATAACTTTATTGTGAATCATAAGCTCGTAACATAATGATAGTACTTAGCTTCAGTGATACGACACCATTAGTTTAACTAATATCATTTTAACATCAGATTAAATTTAGGTCGCCACCCATTTTTGGAGGAATAGAAAAAAATTCTTAATTTGATATTAATTAATTAAATCTTAATTTCAGAATTACGGAGTTCTTCACATGATGTACAGGAAACTATTATTTAATATACACACAAATCAAATGATCAAGTTCTTTATTCATGAAATATTAATAAAGAACTCACTACATAACTAAACTATTAAACAGAAAATAAATGAATAACAATGAACCACGAATAAGTGAAAAGGATTGCATGTGATCAGATAGAATCAGTGACTCATATCATCGATTGATGCTTTTACATTAAATGTATGAAGCAACGTTCAGTTCAGTTTGAGAAGCACCAAGATTGTGAATAAATGTTATATTTGTTCTAATATAAATTTAAATTGAGATGCTTAGGTCTACGCTTATTGATCAGTTTTATTAATGTTTCTATCTGAGGTTATTTTATTGTCTGATTTAAATATATTTGGCCTCGGAACATGAAAGTCATTCACATCTGTAAGTTGTATAGTTTTCACCTGACGGTTGTGATGGGCAGATGGGAGGTGAAGCTGTATGAAGTGGCAGCTGTTCTTCTTCATGTTATATAATCACATGTATAAAACAGCATCATGTTTTGTAAAACTGTTGACATATGGTGATTTAATATACAGGTGGTTGTTCACTCTCTCGTGGTGTTGGCTCGATGTTGCCACCTGCTGGTGAATGTGTGTTCTTCAGCAATAGAACAGGCTTCATACAATGACATCTTCAGCGTTTCAACATAAAAAACTTTAAATATTAAAAACACAAACAATAATCATCTTACAATATCCTGACATATACTGACAATATTTACATCAGTTCAGTCAGGAACACTCGTCATAGATTGTTTAACAAATGGAAATACAGTTAAACTTGCCGCTGATGGCTCCGCTCTTTGAATGCTCCCCGGATTAGCCAGCAGCTACCGAGCCAAAACGGGGAGCACCGAGCACCAACCCCCAAAACAACGGAACCCAACGCCAAGTCTGGTATGACGTCCATGCTAAGCATCAGCCGGACTATGGAAAAGCTATGTGTAACAGCAAGCTTGCTGCAGACCTCAGTAGACGTTATCTTAAGATTAAGGGCGCAAGCGTGCATCCTAAATGAGGCCATCCTACCGCTATGTGAACTATCTGTGTGTAACAGCAAGACTGCTGCAGACCTCAGCAAAGGTTATTTTAAGATTAAGGGCGCAAGCGTGCATCCTAAATGAGGCCATCCTACCGCTATGTGAACTATCTGTGTGTAACAGCAAGACTGCTGCAGACCTCAGCAAAGGTTATTTTAAGATTAAGGGCGCAAGCGTGCATCCTAAATGAGGCCATCCTACCGCTATGTGAACTATCTCTGTGTAACAGCAAGACTGCTGCAGACCTCAGCAAAGGTTATTTTAAGATTAAGGGCGCAAGCGTGCATCCTAAACGAGGCCATCCTACCGCTTTGTGAACTATCTCTGTGTAGCAGCAAGACTGCTGCAGACCTCAGCAAAGGTTATCTTCGTTATACCCTTGCCCTATTTTTAGGCCTCTGCTCGAACATTTCATTACCATACTAAAAAGACTGTAAATCTGTAACTACAAGGTCTATTTTAATAATCCTGATGCTATAATAAAGGTAACACTTGTGAGATTTGTTCAGATGTGTAAATATTGTGTATGTGTTACTGGTTAATAGTGAATGAAGATGGCACACAGATCAAATTGAAAAGTTTCAGGTTCGCCTGAAAATAAAGCACTGAAAGCATGAATATATTTATTTAATGATGAATTCCCTTCCCCCCCCCAGGCTCGTCTGACCCCCCTTCCTTCAGGAAACAGTTGAAAAAACACAGGAAGTAGAGTAGATTAGAATAGAATAGAAATGTACTTCATTCATCCCCAAGGGGAAATTTGTCTGTGGCAGCAGCAAACAGGGTTACACAATAAAATAAAATATTGGGGATGGAAAATGCACACTATATACAATATAATAAAATAACAGAGCAGGACCTATTAAATTTAAGAAAACAAAGTAATAAAAATGCACAGTATATACACTGAATAGAATTGTATTAAGTTAACTAAGTAGGAAAAATAAATAAAATAAACAAAACAGTAGTGCACAAGATCACCAACAGCAGCAACACCAGTGTATCAGTGTTACAGTCTTGTGTGTGACTTGGCCAGAGGTGATTTATGATACAGTGATATGGCAGAGGGCAGGAATGTTCTCCTGTATCTGTCCTTGTGACAGCGGAGCTGCATCAGTCTGTTGGAGAAAGTGCTCCGCTGTCCCTGCAGGAGGTAGCAACAGCGAAAACGGAATATGAAACCTTTTTCATCACAATTCATCTCAAGGTACGAATCTTTTATGGTTTATTCTGCAGTGGAGTGGCTTGGTTTTGTGGTGCTTGTTAGCTGTAGAATTGTAATGGTTTCACGGAGACACATTTGGAAGATATCTGTGGACTGTGTCGAATTCTCTTGCTTTTTGCCTTCTCGCTCGTCCGTGTTAGCGGTTAGCATTTTCTTTGTTCAGAAAACTTTTTTGTTACAAAACTTAAATTCTTACAGTGTTTTAATACCTTTAGTGACTATACTTTTATGGTTTAATACATTCAATTAGTTAGTATACTGTAACATATAATATCCTCTATAAGTAAGAATATTGTAAACATATTGTGACTAACATTATTATTATTGTGACACTTCTACTCACCACTTAGGGGTGTTATTTAATCCTACTTATAATGTGTTTAATACTGAAATTATCCACAAGTGGCACTAATAGGCCATCACAAATTTTTGGTTTCCACATTTATGTTTAAAATAAAAACGTGAATTTAAATAGCTTGTATGCATGAGGTTGGGGACATGGGATCCGAATGGACCATGTTCAAAGCCTCTATTGTGGACGCGGCCGCTAGGAGCTGTGGCCGGAAGGTCATCGGTGCCTGTCGTGGCGGCAACCCGAGAACCCGGTGGTGGACACCGGAGGTGAGGGAATCCGTCAAGCTGAAGAAGGCAAGGCAAGGCAAGTTTATTTGTATAGCACATTTCAACAACAAGGTAATTCAAAGTGCTTCACATAAAACCATTAAAAGCATCAAAACATAAGGCAAAAGAAAAGGAGATTTAAAAACAATTAAAGAAACAGTGTAAGAAATAAAATTCAGTAGTAAAATGCAGAAATGTAGGAAATTGATTAATATATTAATTGAATGTGGTTCAATTAAAGGCAGCAGCAAACAGAAAGGTCTTCAATCTTGATTTAAATGAGCTGAGGGTCTCAGCAGACCTGCAGCTTTCTGGGACTTTGTTCCAGATATGTGGAGCAGAAAAACTGAACGCTGCTTCTCCATGGAGAAGGAGACCTTCAAGGTCTGGTTGGCCCAGGGGTCTCCTGAAGCAGCTGACAGGTACCGGCAGGCCAGAAGGGCTGCAGCTGCGGTGGTCGCAAGTGCTAAAACTTGGGCATGGGAGGAGTTCGGGGAGGCCATGGAGAAGGACTTTCGGTTGGCCTCAAGGAGGTTCTGGCAAACCATCCGACGGCTCAGGAAGGGAAAGCAGGGCTTACCCCAGGCTGTTCTCAGCAGGGGGGGGGGACTGCTGACCCGGACGGGGGACGTCGTCGGGCGGTGGAAAGAGCACTTTGAGGAACTCCTAAACCCGACCAACATGTCCTTTGCAGAGGAGGCAGCGCCTGAAGATCTAGGGGGAGGCTCACCCATATCCCTGGCAGAGGCCGCTGAGGTAGTTAAAAAGCTCCTTGGTGGCAAGACGCCGGGGGTGGATGAGATCCGCCCTGAGATGCTGAAAGCGCTGGACATGGTTGGGCTGTACTGGCTGACACGCCTCTTCAATGTTGCATGGGGGTCGGGATCAGTGCCCTTGGACTGGCAGACCGGGGTGGTGGTTCCCATCTTCAAAAAGGGGGACCGGAGAGTGTGCTCGAATTACCGGGGTATCACACTACTCAGCCTCCCGGGGAAGGCTTATGCCAGGGTGCTGGAGAGGAGGCTCCGACCGCTTGTCGAACCTCAGATTCAAGAGGAGCAGTGCGGATTCCGTCCCGGCCGTGGAACAGTGGACCAGCTCTTTACCCTCGCAAGACTACTGGAGGGGTTCTGGGAGTTTGCCCAACCAGTCTACATGTGCTTTGTGGACTTGGAGAAGGCTTTCGACTGGGTCGGGGGTTCTTGTGGGGGGTGCTGCGGGAGTACGGGGTGCCGGACCCGTTACAACGGGCGATCCGGTCTCTGTACGACTGCAGTAGGAGCTGTGTCCGCATCCTCGGTAATAAGTCAGACACGTTCCCGGAGGGTGTTGGCCTCCGCCAGGGCTGCCCTTTGTCACCGGTCCTGTTCGTGACTTTCATGGACAGGATATCTAGGCGCAGCCTGGGGGCGGAGAACGTCAGGTTTGGGGGTCTCGGGATCACCTCTCTGCTGTTTGCAGATGATGTGGTCCTGTTAGCCTCATCGGATCGTGACCTCCAGCATTCACTGGGGCGGTTTGCAGCTGAGTGTGAAGCGGCGGGGATGAGAGTTAGCACCTCCAAATCTGAGGCCATGGTGCTCTGCTGGAAACCGGTGGATTGCTCCCTCCAGGTGGGGACGGAGTGCCTACCTCAAGCGAAGGAGTTCAAGTATCTCGGGGTCTTGTACATGAGTGAGGGTAAGATGGAGCGGGAGATCGACAGGCGGATTGGTGCGGCTGCAGTAGTAAAGCAGGCGCTGCACCGAACCGTCTTGGTGAAGAGGGAGCTGAGCCGGAAGGCAAAGCTCTCAATTTATGAACTCTGGGTCGTGACCGAAAGGACAAGGTCGCGGCTACAAGCGGCCGAAATGAGCTTCCTCCGTAGGGTGGCCGGGCTCAGCCTTGGAGATAGGGTAAGGAGTTCGGTCATCAGGAGGGAGCTTGGAGTCGAGCCGCTACTCCTTCGTGTCGAAAGGAGTCAGCTGAGGTGGTTCGGGCATCTAATCAGGATGCCTCCTGGACGCCTCCCACTGGAGGTTTTCCAGGCACGTCCAACTGGGAAGAGACCCTGGGGAAGACCCAGAACACGCTGGAGGGATTACATCTCCCAGCTGGCCTGGAAACGCCTCGGGATCCCCCAGAATGAGCTGGAACATGTTGCCAGGGAGAGGGAAGTCTGGGTCAGCCTGCTTGGCCTGCTGCCACCGCGACGCGACCCCGGATAAGCGGAGGAAAATGGATGGATGGATGGATGTATGCATGATTATCATGCAATTGACAGACAATCTTGATATTAGCATTGGTATCAGCTGACAAGGTATGTTTATAAATGACAGTGGCACGACCACCCTACTCGCTGTACCTTGCACACGTTTAAAATAAAAACATGAATATATGAACCTGTGTATTATTTGAATAGCTTCGTATTGAATGCACAATAAAGAGGTATGTTTATATATGGTGCTAGGCCCAGTTTAAAATAAAACACAATTTTATACAATATATATAGTCGAGGGTCCCTGCTCCATATCTCTATCAGTTTGGGGGTCCTTGGCCTGAAAAACGTTGAAGACCCCTGCCCTACTGCATACATATTCCCCGATTGCATAACCAACCTGCACATCATAATGTCCACCATGAACCAGCAGGGGGCAGCAGTGGATAAAGGGACATCTGGAGAAATTGACTCCACTCTCTTGGAGTTAGTTCAAGATGCCCCCCCACCTGCTGGTGCTGACCCTTACCGTCATGTCACCGCTAGACACAATCGAAGTGACATCTCAGTGTTACCCAGCCGGTTGGAATCCATGTATCTTGAGCCAACTGAGGAGGAACATCAGCAGCCTGATGATTATGAGAATTGGGAGGCAGTAGCCTTTAGAGAACAGCTTCAGGACCTCCAGTTAAGGGTTGACACCTTAGAAAATCGGCTCAAAGAAGCAGTTGATAGCACACTCAACCGTGAAGAGGGGCTCAGAGCTGCAGTTGGGGCAATGGGTGAGGAGGCTAAAGGCTATATAGACGACAGGCTGCAGGGCCTCGATCAGGCTATAGTGGCTTGTGTGGAGTGAAGGGATATACGGTGGGGACAAGAGCTAAAAAAGGCCCTCAACAAAAATCATTTCATCTTGGAGGCCAGCCACTTTTTCCACTCCTGCAGTGCCAATGCCGGACGGTCGACGTATGGCTGAGGAAGGACGCCAGCTTTCACATCCCCGCCTGCAGCCACAGCCAAACTACCGATTAGAATGGAGTTTCAACAGTTTGATGAATCAAGGAGTTCTATGGATGTGTCTGAGGAGGTCTGTCATTATAGGGAATTATAGAGAAGAGCCTTTCAGCGTGTTTTGGTACCTTCAACCATTTTATGCAGTCAGATGTAGTGTCTGTATACCACCAATTCAGATCTGCCCGTGCCCTTTAATTGTAGCCTTCGTACTTTTCCCTTTTTAGGTTAATTAATATAATTAGGTGAATTGTTACAACATACATAAAATAAGTCAATTTTCCAAAAACATTAAGACGACACGATGACAATTTCGACAAACGAGGTAAACACTTTAGTCTGTGGCTAAGTGGAGAGCAAGGCCGTCCTTCAATCAGAGGATCGGCGGTTCGATCCCCGGCTCCGCTAGTTGCATGTCGATGTGTCCTTGAGCAAGACACTTAACCCTAAAATTGCTTCCGTAGCTGTGCCTACGGTGTAGAAATGTATCCGATCAGAAAACTCTTTCCAATCTGCAGTGAATTCTACTGGTCCTTTAAAGGGCTCTGGCTTTGATCCATTACCTCCCGTCTTGGCTTTAGTGCGGGCCTTCTTTAATCTAGTGCTGACAAGGTGCAATAACAGGTCTACACTGTGTTTTTCTTAGATACAGCTTAGGTTTGCACGGTCACAGCCATGAGACAGCTACACAGCCTGATTCAAGCAGTTATGAGAACACTATAAGTACTATGTACATATAATTCTGTATTATTGTAGTTGGGACAAGTCGATATTTTGGATAAATATTTGCATTATGTTTTCTACTAAATTTGTCACGATTAACAACAGAGTGATTGCTATCTAGCCTGGAAGGCCGGTTTCTCTGTATAATAAACAGATGATCTGCACTGGAGATACTAAGTTTTCTCAGGTATATTTTAAAGATTGAAATACTCACAATATGTTTTCCATAACACATAAGTTATGGTTTTGTATTTTGTCATAAAAGATCATAGCTATTATAGACATGGACTGTCCAACCATTGGTACAGGGTCCTGAAGATGAGTCAATTCCTGATGTACAAGGTGAGTATTGTTTTTCTTAATTTGTTCTTCTTGAATGTCTTCCATCTTATTCCCTTTCATTCTCAATTGTGGCCACATATCTGACCCTTCACCCTTGCTATCTTTCAAACAGTAGGCTAGATTTGTTTCCCAGTCTGGAAGCTGGGTCCGATGCCATGCAGTTACTTTAATATTGTTATAATTTGGCACCCACAAACAATGCTGAAAGTGGACACCGTCCTGTGTGTGTGTGTTCAGGCTCTGACCCTGAATCACATCCAAGGGAGCGGCTGAATATGTAACAAACAAAGTCCAGTTAAATCCCTCTGTCTGGAGCGGTGCTGACTGTAGCGCAGTGTTTGCATGTGTGTGTCTGTGTCTCACTGTTTAGGGATCGGCGCTCTCGTCATGGGGTCAGTATTTGCTGCAATGGACGTCAGAGTTTGATTTGCATGGTCACAGTCTGTGCATTTTAACATCAGGTCTAATTTGCCTTGTTCATAGCCAAATGTGAGTCACGCATGATTTTGTACGTGTCGGGGAGTCACTTCGGCCCCATATCTGCAACAGGGTCATCCATTGCCAATTAGATGCATGCAGATGTGGAGGTTTTAATAAGATCTCACACTGAGGCGTCTGGCCTATCCACTCAGAGCTGGTGCAGTTAGGTTTAGTCAGGTTCAGTGGCGGCTGGTCAATAGAGGGCCATGGGGCATGGCCCCACCATGAGCCACACAAAAAAAATAAAAAATCATCATAAATTATACAAATTGTCAATATTTGTGTTTTTGAACTATGGAATGTACCCAGTAATGTGTGTAAAATATGATATCTGCGCAAAATATATGCTTTTCCTGCTCGTCCTCTCTGCCTGTGTGTAGACACTCTGAGAACGCGCAGCTAGGGGGGCCTAATCGTTTTGGCCCAAAAGAGGCGGGTCTATGAAGCAGTTTAGCCAATTGCTGATTCAAGATATAAATGAGTGACATACAATTTAGCCAATCAGCGCCCTCAAATAGATTCAGCGTGGGGCCAGAACGATCAGGCCCCCCTCGCTGCGCGTTCTCGTCAGGAGAAGTCTCTACAGGCGAGCGCCAGCGCGAGCACTCCTCCTCCAAGACCCGTTTGAGAGCAGAACTTTGGCGGAGATTCTGCAGCCAAAGAGCTGATATCAGATCAGCCTGACCTCACAATCAGACAGCAGACTCGCGGGAAAGGGAAGCAGTACATGAAGCTTCACTACTAGCTGTACACCAGACAGGTTTGGCTAGCTGGATGACGTCATGCTAATCATTTATTTAGCTTTTTAAAACAACGGGGACGGATTCAGCACGGACAGTTACGGGAGTGAGGGATGAGGAGGTAAGGAAACATGAGAACACCAGGGTAGGGAGTGAGGGATGAGGAGGTAAGGAAACATGAGAACACCAGGGTAGGGAGTGAGGGATGAGGAGGTAAGGAAACATGAGAACACCAGGGTAGGGAGTGAGGGATGAGGAGGTAAGGAAACATGAGAACACCAGGGTAGGGAGTGAGGGATGAGGAGGTAAGGAAACATGAGAACACCAGGGTAGGGAGTGAGGGATGAGGAGGTAAGGAAACATGAGAACACCAGAGTAGGGAGTGAGGGATGAGGAGGTAAGGAAACATGAGAACACCAGGACACACATGGAGAACTCTGTCAAGCTACATGTTAGACAAATTGAACATTTTATTCTACATAGCTGTCCTCAGTCTCATCTGCTTAACTTGGTCATGGAGGCATCAACATGTAATAGAGATGTTAAATTAACAGTGAAAACTCATCATAGCTTAATTTAACATCAGTATTCATAATTACACTTCATGTTTACTTCTCCTGATCTTCACCTCCTATAACAAGGTCCATAGGGGCATCTCAATAAATAAACATATTATATTATATTATATAAGTGTTATTTACTGATTGTTTTCGTGTTGGAATACATGTTAAATATTTAACTGCCAAGTAATAATGCGTGTTTGATACTTACATTTTTTTTGCATTAAATCATACTGGGATGTTTGCTGAAATTGATAAGATGGCCCTACCTAGAACATGTTCCACCAGCCGCCACTGGTCAGGTTTAACTCAGAAGTGTTGAGCTGTTGCAAAACCAGCATGTGGAAGTTTTGTCCCCACAGTGTTCTGTTAGGTATGGCATGTAGCTGATGTGTTCGTGGTTTGTAAGAAACCCTGTCTGTGAGGGGAGTGAAAGGCTTTCCCTCATTTGTCTGCCACACGGGGGCCCTGCTGCCCATACATGTGGGTCATAATGTCTCAAAGTTTGAGCTTTACTTCTGCGTTGTTTTGGCCTGCTTCTCCTATTCTGTGCTGATAGCTGTCACCCCCACGTTACGGCTCTGTGGGGCCTGGTGTCTGGGGCTGGAGCTGGGGGGTGCTGGAGAGGGAGTTGCAAATACTGTGTTGCATCTGCACTTGGGTCCTCGTCGTTCCGCGTCTGATCGGGGGCAATGGGAGTTGGCAGTGGGGTGTCTAGCCTCCTTTATCGAGGAGATTCTGATCTATTTCTCCTACAGGTGAAGTGTGAGGAGTCTGAGGTCGGAATAATAATAATATGGGCAATAATAATGCTGGGGCAAGGATAGTACTTAAACAGCCCATCTACGTGTTTCCACAGCTGCCAGGTGTCTGCAATAAAATCACCTACTGCGTGTCTCTATGAGGTTTCATCATCACCTATTCTGTTTCACAGGAGTCAACATTATCCTGCATTTGTCATCTCTTTGTGCACTGATGGCATATCATGTAGTTCTGTCGTGGTCAGGATTGAATTTGTCCTGGTTACAACATCTGTTTTGAGACAGCTGTATGAATGTAAATGTTCAATTCAATATTTGTGGGATTTTGATAGTTGGAAGGAAAAAACAAGCGAATATAAAGATTTTAGAGGCTTTTTTAAAAACAATTTTCTGACAAAATGACAGTTAGCCGGTGGGCAGCAGAGTCCTGCTCCACTAAATAACATTATGATGCGTTCAAGGTCTATCGAGTAAAAATGAGTATTAGGTGAAGGTAAATGGTGCCGCTACGACACTTCAGGTGGAAGAACAAACGGTGATAAAGAAGTTGATGTTGAAGAACATGTGATTTATTGTTTGTTTTTGTTCTTTAACGTAGTTTCAAACTTAGAGTTTCTCTGGTATTAGTATCGACTTCTACATCTCCAAACGTGTTTCTGTATTAGAGGAAGAAGATTAGAGAAACCTGGTCTCTAAGTAAACATGTGAAGAATAAAAAGAGAGCAGACAGAGAAAGTGGATGAAAAGAGAGAAGCTTTGTCAGATTGAAATAAATCAAACTAAAACAAACATGGATGTCAGAGTTTGATTTGCATGGTCACAGTCTGTGCATTTTAGCATCAGGTCTACTTTCCTTGTTCAAAGCCAAATGTGAGTCACGCATGATTTTGTACTGTGTAGGGGAGTGTTTTTCAACCTTTTCTGAGCCGCGGCACATGTTTTACATTAAAAAGATCCCGCAGCACACCAACAACCAAAAACATTACAAAATCACACCTTTTAGCATAACACAACATATGCCAGGGCTGTCAAACTCAATCACAGAGAGGGCCAAAATAAGAAATTGTGACTACGTTGAGGGCCAAATAGAGTCACCATTTAATAAACAGGTGGAAGGGATATTGGACAAAGTGCAAAAAGAATACATGTTTAGGTAGGCTACATTATTTTATGCATACTGACCAGAGCCAGATGTTTGGCATCTTTTCTTGGCTGCCAGTTCATTAATGTCTGGGGTTAGGTTCTGTGGAAACCCTCAAGATGGAGTGAAGGTGCATCAGTGAGATGACTCCTCTGTGGGTTTCTGTTCATCTTCATCACAGAGAACAGCTGCTCACACAGGTGTGTGCTTCCAAACATGCAGAGCATTTGAGCAGCATGGAGGCGGCGTTAAGGCATCGTTTCGGGGGTGACGCTTGGAAACTGCAGCGCCCTCAGAGTCACACTTTGTCTTGAGTGTCATTACACTGGAGGTCTATCAGCTCCACAGGTGCTCTTTACACCTCAACTGCAAACGGATTGCTGAGCAGTTGAAATTGAAATGACTGAGCTGCAAAGTCGTCAAATCGCCGAGTGAACTCTGTGCCAAGTGCGCCCAGTTTATCAGCAACATGCGCAGTCGGGAACACAGCGGTGGAGACTTTTACTGCCTCACACGTGTCTGTGATCACACGTGTCTGTGATCACACGTGTCTGTGATCACACGTGTCTGTGATCACACGTGTCTGTGATCACACGTGTCTGTGATCACACGTGTCTGTGATCACACGTCCCCGTCCCTGAAGCTGCAGGTTCAGCGCAGTGAGATGCTTCGTTATGTTGCACATAAAGCCAGCTCACATCGCCACTTTTCGTCCGGAGCTCTGTGGTGTGGCGGGCCAGTTATGATAAACATATATTTTCTGGCGGGCCGCTGTACATTGGGCCGGATATATGCTGACAATTTAATGGCAAGTCTCTCAATGTGTTGATCCTTACTATGCTTTTCATCTGGGCTATTTTGCCCAGTTCAGAGTCTGCATCTTTCCTTTTCAAATATTTCTCCATCGCTGTTCGTTTTGTCACCGCAACTTCAGCATCGCGTCATTTCATTCTACCGTCTTAAATTAACACGTCATTACTGCGCTACCTACTGCCACCCACTGGCATGGAAGAGTATTTATTACTTAGCCAGCCACTATATTGCAGCTCAGACGCTCAACAATGGCAAAGTATTTGCAACAACTCAATAATATTTTATTGGACTCATTCAGTGAAATTGGACATTTTCCCACGGCACACCTGACGATCTCTCGCGGCACAGCGGTTGAAAATCACTGGTGTCGGGGAGTCACTTCGGCCCCATATCTGCAAGGACTTACTGACGTCACCTGGTGAGTGGGTGAGTGTGAGAGACTGTGAGGGCTTGAAATGGTGTAAACAGGAACGGGACAACACTTTGCTGCAACATATCACGTTACCATGAAAACGACAAAGACTGATGTTGACTTAGGCTGAGTCAACATCCCATGCTGATTACGGAAAGGGTTCATAAAGGACTCAAAATGTCTGCCAGAGAGCCTCAAACACTTGATGATGTGACAGTGGGACATCCCTAAACCCTCACGGACTTCGCGGGAGCGCGCCTCAAAGTCCGTGAGTCCGTAAGGGGGACATTGGGACTTGGCCTTTGTGTTCATGACTCAGAATTAGACTGTAAGGAAACCAGCAGGTTAATCTCCCTCTCTCTCTCTCTGTCTCTCTCTCTCTCCGTCTCTCTCTTTCTGTCTCTGTCTCCCTCTCTGTCTCTGTCTCTGTCTCTGAGTGGAAGGAGTGCGGCGTTGACGGAGCGCGTTTGAGAGCGATTAACACCGAGATTGGAAAGAGTTTTCTGATGAACTCAATTTCAATACATCCAACTATGAATTCCTGAACGAAGCAGAATTCGTCCAATTAATGAATAATTTAGGCATAGAAGCACAGAAAAACTGTGAGACTCGGCTTTTCCCCCAGCGTAGATACTGGGAGAGACTTCTTTGTTAGACCCTTAGGGGTCTTACCCTCTCAGCGGGGAATAGAAGAACCTTTGTGCGTTATTAGAAGACCCTTCTGCTGTCTTACCCCCTCAGAGGTAGGACAGAAGACCCTTTGTGAAAAAAAAAACCTCACAGCGAGAGCTGACTGAGAGAGCCTGTTTAAATTGTTTAAATTTTTAATCTAAATTGTTAAGTTTAAATTGAGCCTGTTTAAATTTAAATTGTTCTATGTGATTGCTTTGAAAACACTTTAATAAAACAACAGCCTTACCATCTGTAAGTGACTGGATCCAAACTAGAGACTCTGGTTCTTTAGAACAGTTTGACCCTCTTCCCCTGTCCATCAACCGTGTGATACAGAAGTGACGACGGACTCTACCAGAGGAACTTAATGGTGAGTATTCTGGGTGTAGACTTGGCAGTGTTCGTCATAAATGGTGAGAAGTTCACAATCAGCAATAGTAAAGTACAGACGTTCTACATAAGTATTCACACTGGGTGTTAGGGTTGCATCCTACTGAGAGCGCCTAGGGCGTAGCCGTACAAGACTCTCAAGAAGACAATCATTTCGAAAATCCTAACGATTTAGCTACGGGGTGAGATAACAGGCCTACGGTATTGTTCCAACAGCTCCGTGAGGAACCTGACCGAACTAACGAGGAGACACGGCGTAAAGATCTCGCCGACTTTCCCGGTGTCAGTGGAGGCATGCAGCCTGGCAGTGGGGGAGCTTGTCGGCCACAGCAGCGTGAAGTCCGCTGCGCAAATGAACAATGCTGTGGTCATTTTTTTAGCGACCATAAGAAATGCGAAAGTGGTGCTTGACAACGGAATCGAGGTCGGCGATAACTTCCTACCCGTTTATCCTCTCAGCACACCGGCTGTGAAGGTAACCGTGTCCAACGTCCCACCGTTCATCAGAGATGAAGAAATAACCAGAGAACTGTCAAGACACGGCAAGATAGTGTCTAAAGTGAGGAAGGTGTCCTCTGGGTGCAGGTCTCCTCCTGAAGCACGTGGTGTCTCACAGGAGACAGCTGCGTTTGATCCCCAACAACAGGAGCAAGGGGCTCAACCTGGTGTTCAATGTGAGAGTGGACGACTTCGACTACATCATCTATGCAACGACTGATGATTTTAAATGCTTCAGTTGTGGAAAAGTGGGTCATCAGAGCAGAACGTGTCCTGAGAAAAACAGCTCTCATAAGAACCAGAACCAGAACCAGACAGGTACTGAGGAGGGCAGAGGGGACAAGCAAGACGTACAGGAGGGGTCCAAAAGGTGAGAGAGGAGGGGACAAATGGGGGACAAGAGGTGAGGGAGGAGGGGACAAGCGGGGGACAAGAGGTGAGGGAGGAGGGGACAAGAGATGAGGGAGGAGGGGACAAGCGGGGGACAAGAGGTGAGGGAGGAGGGGACAAGTGGCACCCAAGAGGTGAGGGAGGAGGGGACAAGCGGGACCCAAGAGGTGAGGGAGGAGGGGACAAACGGGGGACAAGAGGTGAGGGAGGAGGGGACAAGCGGGGGACAAGAGGTGAGGGAGGAGGGGACAAGCAGGGGACAAGAGATGAGGGAGGAGGGGACAAGCGGGGGACAAGAGGTGAGGGAGGAGGGGACAAGCAGGGGACAAGAGATGAGGGAGGAGGGGACAAGCGGGGGACAAGAGGTGAGGGAGGAGGGGACAAGTGGCACCCAAGAGGTGAGAGAGGAGGGGACAAGCGGGACCCAAGAGGTGAGGGAGGAGGGGACAAGCGGGGGACAAGAGGTGAGGGAGGAGGGGACAAGCGGGACCCAAGAGGTGAGGGAGGAGGGGACAAGCGGGGGACAAGAGGTGAGGGAGGAGGGGACAAGCGGGGGACAAGAGGTGAGGGAGGAGGGGACAAGTGGCACCCAAGAGGTGAGGGAGGAGGGGACAAGCGGGACCCAAGAGGTGAGGGAGGAGGGGACAAGCGGGGGACAAGAGGTGAGGGAGGAGGGGACAAGCGGGGGACAAGAGGTGAGGGAGGAGGGGACAAGCGGGGGACAAGAGGTGAGGGAGGAGGGGACAAGAGATGAGGGAGGAGGGGACAAGCGGGGGACAAGAGGTGAGGGAGGAGGGGACAAGTGGCACCCAAGAGGTGAGGGAGGAGGGGACAAGCGGGACCCAAGAGGTGAGGGAGGAGGGGACAAACGGGGGACAAGAGGTGAGGGAGGAGGGGACAAGCGGGGGACAAGAGGTGAGGGAGGAGGGGACAAGAGATGAGGGAGGAGGGGACAAGCGGGGGACAAGAGGTGAGGGAGGAGGGGACAAGAGATGAGGGAGGAGGGGACAAGCGGGGGACAAGAGGTGAGGGAGGAGGGGACAAGTGGCACCCAAGAGGTGAGGGAGGAGGGGACAAGCGGGACCCAAGAGGTGAGGGAGGAGGGGACAAACGGGGGACAAGAGGTGAGGGAGGAGGGGACAAGCGGGGGACAAGAGGTGAGGGAGGAGGGGACAAGCAGGGGACAAGAGATGAGGGAGGAGGGGACAAGCGGGGGACAAGAGGTGAGGGAGGAGGGGACAAGCGGGGGACAAGAGATGAGGGAGGAGGGGACAAGCGGGGGACAAGAGGTGAGGGAGGAGGGGACAAGTGGCACCCAAGAGGTGAGGGAGGAGGGGACAAGTGGGGGACAAGAGGTGAGGGAGGAGGGGACAAGCGGGGGACAAGAGGTGAGGGAGGAGGGGACAAGCAGGGGACAAGAGATGAGGGAGGAGGGGACAAGCGGGGGACAAGAGGTGAGGGAGGAGGGGACAAGTGGCACCCAAGAGGTGAGGGAGGAGGGGACAAGTGGCACCCAAGAGGTGAGGGAGGAGGGGACAAGCGGGACCCAAGAGGTGAGGGAGGAGGGGACAAGCGGGACCCAAGAGGTGAGGGAGGAGGGGACAAGCGGGGGACAAGAGGTGAGGGAGGAGGGGACAAGCGGGGGACAAGAGGTGAGGGAGGAGGGGACAAGCGGGGGACAAGAGGTGAGGGAGGAGGGGACAATAGATGAGGGAGGAGGGGACAAGCGGGGGACAAGAGGTGAGGGAGGAGGGGACAAGAGATGAGGGAGGAGGGGACAAGCGGGGGACAAGAGGTGAGGGAGGAGGGGACAAGTGGCACCCAAGAGGTGAGGGAGGAGGGGACAAGCGGGACCCAAGAGGTGAGGGAGGAGGGGACAAACGGGGGACAAGAGGTGAGGGAGGAGGGGACAAGCGGGGGACAAGAGGTGAGGGAGGAGGGGACAAGTGGCACCCAAGAGGTGAGGGAGGAGGGGACAAGTGGGGGACAAGAGGTGAGGGAGGAGGGGACAAGCGGGGGACAAGAGGTGAGGGAGGAGGGGACAAGCAGGGGACAAGAGATGAGGGAGGAGGGGACAAGCGGGGGACAAGAGGTGAGGGAGGAGGGGACAAGTGGCACCCAAGAGGTGAGGGAGGAGGGGACAAGTGGCACCCAAGAGGTGAGGGAGGAGGGGACAAGCGGGACCCAAGAGGTGAGGGAGGAGGGGACAAGCGGGACCCAAGAGGTGAGGGAGGAGGGGACAAGCGGGGGACAAGAGGTGAGGGAGGAGGGGACAAGCGGGGGACAAGAGGTGAGGGAGGAGGGGACAAGCGGGGGACAAGAGGTGAGGGAGGAGGGGACAAGCGGGGGACAAGAGGTGAGGGAGGAGGGGACAAGCGGGGGACAAGAGGTGAGGGAGGAGGGGACAAGCGGGGGACAAGAGGTGAGGGAGGAGGGGACAAGCGGGGGACAAGAGGTGAGGGAGGAGGGGACAAGCGGGGGACAAGAGGTGAGGGAGGAGGGGACAAACGGGGGACAAGAGGTGAGGGAGGAGGGGACAAGCGGGGGACAAGAGGTGAGGGAGGAGGGGACAAGTGGGGGACAAGAGGTGAGGGAGGAGGGGACAAGCGGGGGACAAGAGGTGAGGGAGGAGGGGACAAGCGGGGGACAAGAGGTGAGGGAGGAGGGGACAAGTGGCACCCAAGAGGTGAGGGAGGAGGGGACAAACGGGGGACAAGAGGTGAGGGAGGAGGGGACAAGCGGGGGACAAGAGGTGAGGGAGGAGGGGACAAGCGGGGGACAAGAGATGAGGGAGGAGGGGACAAGCGGGGGACAAGAGGTGAGGGAGGAGGGGACAAGTGGCACCCAAGAGGTGAGGGAGGAGGGGACAAGCGGGACCCAAGAGGTGAGGGAGGAGGGGACAAGCGGGACCCAAGAGGTGAGGGAGGAGGGGACAAGCGGGGGACAAGAGGTGAGGGAGGAGGGGACAAGCGGGACCCAAGAGGTGAGGGAGGAGGGGACAAGCGGGGGACAAGAGGTGAGAGAGGAGGGGACAAGCGGGACCCAAGAGGTGAGGGAGGAGGGGACAAGCGGGGGACAAGAGGTGAGGGAGGAGGGGACAAGTGGCACCCAAGAGGTGAGGGAGGAGGGGACAAGCGGGGGACAAGAGGTGAGGGAGGAGGGGACAAGCGGGGGACAAGAGGTGAGGGAGGAGGGGACAAACGGGGGACAAGAGGTGAGGGAGGAGGGGACAAGCGGGGGACAAGAGGTGAGGGAGGAGGGGACAAGCGGGGGACAAGAGGTGAGGGAGGAGGGGACAAGCGGGGGACAAGAGGTGAGGGAGGAGGGGACAAGCGGGGGACAAGAGGTGAGGGAGGAGGGGACAAACGGGGGACAAGAGGTGAGGGAGGAGGGGACAAGCGGGGGACAAGAGGTGAGGGAGGAGGGGACAAGCGGGGGACAAGAGATGAGGGAGGAGGGGACAAGCGGGGGACAAGAGGTGAGGGAGGAGGGGACAAGCGGGGGACAAGAGGTGAGGGAGGAGGGGACAAGCGGGGGACAAGAGGTGAGGGAGGAGGGGACAAACGGGGGACAAGAGGTGAGGGAGGAGGGGACAAGCGGGGGACAAGAGGTGAGGGAGGAGGGGACAAGCGGGGGACAAGAGGTGAGGGAGGAGGGGACAAGCGGGGGACAAGAGGTGAGGGAGGAGGGGACAAACGGGGGACAAGAGGTGAGGGAGGAGGGGACAAGCGGGGGACAAGAGGTGAGGGAGGAGGGACAAGCGGGGGACAAGAGGTGAGGGAGGAGGGGACAAGCGGGGGACAAGAGATGAGGGAGGAGGGGACAAGCGGGGGACAAGAGGTGAGGGAGGAGGGGACAAGTGGGACCCAAGAGGTGAGGGAGGAGGGGACAAGCGGGGGACAAGAGGTGAGGGAGGAGGGGACAAGCGGGGGACAAGAGGTGAGGGAGGAGGGGACAAGCGGGACCCAGGAGGTGAGGGAGGAGGGGACAAGCGGGGGACAAGAGGTGAGGGAGGAGGGGACAAGCGGGGGACAAGAGGTGAGGGAGGAGGGGACAAGTGGGACCCAAGAGGTGAGGGAGGAGGGGACAAGCGGGGGACAAGAGGTGAGGGAGGAGGGGACAAGCGGGACCCAAGAGGTGAGGGAGGAGGGGACAAGCGGGACCCAAGAGGTGAGGGAGGAGGGGACAAGCGGGACCCAAGAGGTGAGGGAGGAGGGGACAAGCGGGACCCAAGAGGTGAGGGAGGAGGGGACAAGCGGGGGACAAGAGGTGATGGAGGACGGGGCAAATGAGGTCCAGAAGGTGAGGGAGAGTACTGGAGGACAGGTGGAGACAGGTAGTGAGGTGGACATGGAAGGAGACGAGGAGCAGCTCAAAGCCCCTCAGCTGAAGAGGAAACAGAGAGGAGGCAGAGAGGAGCTTTTACATTCATCAGAAGTAACAATGTAGCAGAGAGTATTTCAGGCTGAAGGAGGCCAGAAAAGTAGAGAAAAACACAAGTTTGTGTGTATATTGAAGTATTAAAGTAGTAGTAGTATATTTAAGTGCATTGTACATAAGTACAGCGTGTCCACTGACACTGACTGATATCAAAGTGGAATGAGCCTTTAATGAGGATTAAACAGCTGATTTAATAAATGCTGAGTTTAACGCTGCATCACTTCCTGACTGTCTCCTCTGTGGCTTCATGTGAACTATCGGAACATTAAACAGGTACAGCTCGTGCACGAGGACTCACCCCAGGGTACTGATGAAGCCGTTCACGGATCCCTCCGCGTACAGGGACACGATATCCCCGATGTGGAGGAAACTGGAGGCAGAGTCCGACATCCTGCAGCCGGTCACCGACGGTCCAGGTAGAGACGGAGACAGACGGAGACAGAGCTCCTGTCTCACCCCTTTACCTCACCCCTTTATGAGAGGAAACGTTCAGAGACACAAACCAGAAGTTTGCAGCTGGAGGACTAGAAGCTGTTCTCGATCCGGGTTCAGTCAGTCCGCCTCCTGCTCACTGCCGGGTTCTGCACCACGAGACTAAAAAAGACTCTGAAGAAGTTCACAGAATAAAACGTGGAGCTCCAGAGGAACAGAACCAGCACGAGACCCGCCGCGTGTGTGTGTGTGTGTACATGCATATATACACACACACACACACACACACACACACACACCTAACAGAGATACAAGTACATGTACAAGTACTACAGTATCTAGTCGGTTCAGGCATTCTGCAGAAACAGTTTCATCAGTTTATATATATTATATTTTATAATCAGTTTTCCTCAAAGATAGAATTATCTTGATTCTACAGTTTATGTATTTTTATATTCTTAAACACATTTCGGGTGAAGATGGTGTCCCAGTGCATCTGCTCGGTAAAACATGGACGCTCCACAGTGAAGGATACTGAACGGGCCGACCGGGTATCTGTTTCCTAAACCTGAGCACAGACAGGACCGAGGATGTGGACCCTGATCTCTGCTCTTTGGTAGACCTGCTTTTACTCTAGAAATGAACTTGTGCGTTCTTGTTCTTGATGAACAAATCAATGAGGAGCAGAGACCAGAGAAATGTTGCTCAGTTCATTGTAGTTCAGGTGGAAAGTCAGCTCAGTGATAAAGACTTCACTCAGTGTGCTGCTTGAACATAGAATCATATCTTCAGTGAAATCAAAAGAGGAAAGCAGCATTGAAGCTGTTCTTGAGGCTTGTTTTTGACCCCACACTTTATGTCTGTTAGAGGCATCACACTCTATTTGGACCTGAAGTACATGAAGAACTGTGGTGAAACAGGAAGCTGATTCAAATGTTTTATTGAAGCAAAAGAAGCATTATCACCATGACAACACACAACACTACAAATACAAAGTCCTACATTTTAGAATTACAGAACAAAGTTCTTCATGATCAAGAGAAACACTCCTCATGATGCAGAATCCACTCTGATAGAGAGCTACACTATCATAAACATGTTATTGGATCATTATTACTGATTAACATGTAAGTAGCATTTTAACGCTGCAGCAGGTTGAGATTCTACGAAACAATGCGTCATATTTAATAAGCTCATCACACACTTTATATTAAATATCTTAGTGCGCAAAGAAACTACACTCTTAGAAACAAATGTGCTAACTAGAACCATGGAGGGTTCTTCAGCTCGTCCCCATAGGAGAACCCATTTTGGTTCCAGGTAGAACCTTTTCTAAAGGTTCTACCTGGAACCCTTTCAGAGGGTTCTACCAAGAACGAAGCATAAATAGTTTTACCCAGAACCACATGTGAAAGTTTCCACCCAAAGGTTCCACAGAGAACCCTCATATGGTGTCACGGTTTCATCTAAGATCTTCTCTGGAGGTTCTATGCAGAACATTTCCACCTTCTAAGGGTACCAACAAGATCCCACCTGCGTGTCTCCACCAGGAACCCTTTTGTATCCCAAGGGTTCCATCTAGAACTCACTATGGGTTCCTCATGAGGTTTCTAAAGAACCGGGGCTGACGTGGTGCAGCAGAACCCACATTTCTGGCTTTTTTTAACACCTGTGTTTTCAGAAACCCTTGAAGAAGGAAAAGGTTCTTCAGAAGCAAATGGTTCTGGGTAGAACCTCAGCCCTTCAGGAAGAACCTGTTTGGAACCTTTATTTCTAAGAGTGTAGAAACTACAGCTGACAGATCAATGTAGTGGAGTAACAGTCTAAAGTAGCATGAAATGTAAATACGCTACTTCACAGCAAAGGGTCAGTACTGAGGTACTTTGGTACTTTCTACCATTGATTGAGAGGAGGAAGAGGAGGAGGAGGAGGAAGAGGAGGAGGAAGAGGAAGAAGAGGAGGAGGAGGAAGAGGAGGAAGAGGAAGAAGAGGAGGAGGAAGAGGAAGAAGAGGCAGGAGGAGAGAGGAGGAGGAAGAGGAAGAAGAGCAGGAGGAGGAGGAGGAAGAGGAGGAAGAGGAAGAAGAGGAGGAGGAAGAGGAAGAAGAGCAGGAGGAGGAGGAGGAGGAGGAGGAAGAAGAGCAGGAGGAGGAGGAGGAGGAAGAGGAGGAAGAAGAGGAAGAGGAAGAAGAGGAAGAGGAGGAAGAAGAGGAAGAGGAGGAAGAGGAGGAGGAAGAGGAGGCGGAGGCGGAAAAGGAAGAGGAGGAGGAGGAGGAAGAGGAGGAGGAGGAGGAGGAGGAGGAAGAGGAAGAGGAGGATAAAGGAAGCCTCTGACCAGAGTGGACTCAAACATTAAAGCTCATCTTTATTTGGACACGTCTCCTTCTTCTTTGTCTTCTTCTCTTCCTTGTGGAAGACTTTTCCATCCGACTGCTTCTTCCAGCTCAGCTTGATGTCGTCATTCAGCCCCTGGTCCTTCAGCCTCTGTTTGAGCTGAGATACAAAGACATTTACTTCCTGAATGTCGCTGACAGAGAAGAAGTCTTCACTAAACGCTGTTGTTCATTTACATCCTGCATCCTTTCTCTCACTGTCCTCATGTGGAAGCTCTGCTTTAGAAGAACTCTGGTTCCCACTAGAACAGCTTTGTTGTTTGCATGTTCTTTGGACACAAGTCTACCTTCAATAGTGACGTATACACGTGTGCACTGCACACAGCACATTGACATTGTTCTTAGTAGTGCACTCAATCACATGCATCACCTGGTTGTTCTGTTTTTAATGTTAGAAAGATGTACCTTCTTCAAGAGGTCCTCCATCACCACAGCGTCATTCAGATCCACAGACGAGCTGCTTTTCTGCAGCCTCACTTTAATCACTTGCATTGAAACAGGAACAACATCTAAAAACCAACAAACTTCATCAGTCACAACATTTCTGGTTGATAATAATCTGCATCCTTCAATGTTTAACACTTTGAATGATAAAATAGAAAGTATGGTCATTCTCCATCAGCTCAATCTTTAAATATGGCTGGTGCAAGAAAACCTTAGCTTAGCTTAGCATGGTGTTAGCGTTAGCATTCTAGCATCAATGAGGCGATCACTCTCCATCATCTGCAGTTGATCTGCATATTCAATGTGTTTTTATCCATAACTTGATAGTTATGGTTTTATTTTGCTCTACCTTTGATGTTTTTCTGTATTTGTTAAACTCTATTTGCTCATAAAGTAAACCTAAATCCACATTTAAACACTGAGTGAATGACAGCTTACCACTGTAGCAAATGAACGCTCTCATGACGTCACAGTTCAAGTCCTCCCATCGTCCATTGGCACTAAAATCTGCTGCTGCACAAGTCTTAGAGACACCAGTAGGTTTAGTGTTCCAGTTTCTAAATGAGGAGTCACTTCCAGTCAGACCACTTCCATCCATCTCTGAAAAGGCCGATCCAGACATGTATCTCCATGAGGGTACCAGATTCAGGACCTTCTGGTTCTCTGCCATGTTCCTCACACTGGCCAGGTCTGTGTGGTGTTCTCTGCAGTAGCTCTGGGCCTCAGTCCACGTCATGGTCGTTGTTAATGAGGACAAATGTCTCACTCAGTCCTGAAAATAGACCAGAGTGAAGTGCTGTGAAGAGACACCATAACAGACAACATGGATGCAAACCAGTTGTATTGTTGCTTATCTGGGTCGGATTCTGGTGAAACCAGATGAACTCATGCAGGTTCACCAGAACCTCCTTCAGCTCAGACTCCAGCAGAGACCGGTCCACCGAGGACAGACCCAGATCCGCCAGCAGAGACCGGTCCACTGTGGACAGACCCAGATCCTCCAGCAGAGACCGGTCCACCTGTGGACAGACCCAGATCCTCCAGCAGAGACCGGTCCACCGTGGACAGGACCCAGATCCTCCAGCAGAGACCGGTCCACCGTGGACGGACCCAGATCCTCCAGCAGAGACCGGTCCACTGTGGACAGACCCAGATCCTCCAGCAGAGACCGGTCCACCGTGGACAGACCCAGATCCTCCAGCAGAGACCGGTCCACTGTGGACAGACCCAGATCCTCCAGCAGAGACCGGTCCACCGTGGACAGACCCAGATCCTCCAGCAGAGACCGGTCCACCGTAGACAGACTTAGACCATATTGTTGGGAGGGAAGGGGGGCACGGAGAACCAGAACCAGGACTGATCAGGACCGACTGTCAGACCCTGCTTCAGTAAAATGAGAGGTTTTCTGAAGGGACTCTGGTGCTCTGAGACACTACCACTTATGTCCACAAGGACCAACAGAATCAACACAAGATGACTGTTTCTCGTAGTAGCTTTAATATTCTCACCTCTGACATCGACGCAGACTGACTTGAAGTGGTGATTACAAGGGTAGTTGCTACCAGTACCCATCTCTATACAGAAATGTACACTGTTCTTCACCAGTTGTTGTTCGGTTCTCTAAACCCCCATCGTCTGTACTCTGTCTCTCCGGGTTTGTAGAAACTTGTGTTTGACAGTGACCACCTCCAGCTGTCCAGGTCATTGTTCAGTCCTATCCAGGCTTGCTGAAAGCAATATTTCATTGTGATATAAAGAAATAGACTTTTAGATATTTACCATTTACAGTCTTGATGCTGCCGATCAGTCGGATTTGCAAAACTTCAAGAACAGGTTCACAATTTGTTCAAGTCCGTCTTCAAACAATATTCAGGTGCTAACATGAACATTGAAACAGGTTTTACTTCCTGTAATCACTCCTGCTGTTCATAATGGACTAAGAGTCTCGTAACGTGGTGACGGCTGAGCTAGCTGCTAGAAGCTAACGATGCTAACAGCTAACGGTGCTAGAAGCTAACGGTGCTAACAGCTAACGATGCTAACAGTGCAAACTATGACAACATTCCTCCTCTATATCTTTACATGGATGATACTTGTTTGATGAGATATTAATGCTTTAAATATAAAGCAGAGATTATCAGTATGTTGCATTAAATCATGTTTTGTTTGTAAAATATGAATCTGTAAATCTGTCACATCAATGTCCCTCTGAAATGTATTAATAAACAGCATTGAACTTAAATGCTCAAGTAAAGTACAAGTACATACTTCAGTGCAGTTCATCTGCAGACTTTGTGTGAATGTAAACTTTCAGACCTCCTGTCACTGATATAATATTACTCACAGAGCTGCCGTCCACCATCTGGCTTCGAATGCAGCGTTGTGTTCAGGGTGTTCACGTCCTCCATGTCCCGTATGGTGGCCAGGTCGCTGTATGTCTCTCTGCAGTGACGCTGTGCTTCAGTCATGGTCTTCAGGTCAGAAACAAAATGGAAGCGACGTTCAGCAGGTGATGAGACGGCACACAGCCCTGGATTGACAAACAGCATATTGATTACATTTCATATGAATAACTTTACTCACTGATGCAAATGATCGTTTCACATTAAAGTAAAAGAAGATGAAGAAAGAAGGGGAAGAAGAATGTCACAGGGACAAATTATTAAACAGTATTATAATGTCAAAGATGGGAAAATAATAAAAAGATATGAAAGTCTTGCCTGACACATGCATAGTTTTGTTGTTAGTTTTAGATATTAGTTGACGAGATCATTATTATTAGAACTTAATAAACTCTGTTGTACTTTAGAGCAGAGGTCTTCAACAGGGGGTCCACGAAATCTTTGGTTGATTAGAAAAAAAATATTATAATATAATATTTAAAAAAAAAATGTTTCCTCTAAACATGAATGTGTCCATTATTGTAATAGTTCAGTATTGTATGAAAGATAACAGGTGTCTTTATGCATGGCAGTGGCACTAATAGGCCATCAGTCATTTTTCGTTTCCACGTTTCAAATGAAAACATCAGTTTGAATATCTTGTGTGCATGATTATCATGCAGTTGACAGACAATGTTGATATTGGCATTGGTATCAGCTGACAAGATATGTTTATGAAAGGCAGCGGCACGGCCGCCCTACTCACTGTGCCTTACACATGTTTAAAATTAAAACGTGAATATATCAACCTGTGTATTATTTGAATAGCTTAGTATTGAATGCACAATATTTATACACGGCACTCGGCCCATTTAATATAAAACACAATTCTATACAATATATATAGTCGGGGGTCCCTGCTCCATCTCTATCAGTTTGGGGGTCCTTGGCCTGAAAAACGTTGAAGACCCCTGCAGTAGAGAGCAGCTGCCTGTGATTACTTTGTGCATGTGTGTTGTGATTATATCTGATCTGTGGTCTGCTGCTCCAACTTAAACCTTCACTGTTCACTCTGGATGTGTAACAGTACTCAGACTGTTGACATTGTGAGTGAACACTAATTATGAGACTTAGGTTATCGTTGGTTATTGGTGCCTGTTCGCAGGGTGGTGCCCCGTTATTATTAATAATCGTTAATAATCTTACTGACATTAATAATTCTATTGATCCTTTAAATCGAGATTGAAGACTTTTCTGTTTGCTGCCTTTAATTGAACCAGATTCAAGGATATTAATCAATTTCTGCATTTCTGCATTTTACTGCTGTATTTTATTTCTTACACGCTTTTTAGTGTTTTAATGTTTCAATGATTGTTCTTCATGTTTTTAAATCTCCTTTACTTTTGCCTTATGTTTTGATGCTTTTAATGGTTTTATGTGACGCACTTTGAATTACCTTGTTGTTGAAATGTGCTCCACAAATAAACTTGCCCTGATGTCAATAACTTAGTTTTTTATATGCTGATAACTCAAACACGCTCCTTTTCATTCCCAACACAACACGCGAATAAATAAATAACTCAAACTTAATAACTTTACTCACGAATGCAAATCATCATTTCACATTAAAGTAAAAAAAGATGAAGAAAGAAGGTGAAGAAGAATGTCACAGGGAGAAATTAATAAACATTATAATGTTAAAGATGGTAAATAATAAAAAGATATGAAAGTCTTGCCTGACACGACGACGATGCTCAGAAGAAGTTTGTCCATCCTCGTCTCTTCTCTGGTCCTCTCTGTCAGTCGGTGACTGTAGATGTGACTGTAGATGTGACTGTAGATGTGCAGCTCATGCAAACGTCTGGAGCGATTATTTGCATACCAGGCTTTAATATTATAATGATGGAATAATATCTGACTGTCCTTTGATGTTTGCTTTCAAAACACGATGATGATAAATAACTGACCAGCAACAACAAACAAGATGAATGATTGTTACTCGGATAAATAAAAATAACAACAATAATAATTGTAGCGTCATTGCTTGTAGCAGTTTTGATAAATAACATTAATATTAAAACATGTAACGTTTATTAATAACTTTATTGTGAATCATAAGCTCGTAACATAATGATAGTACTTAGCTTCAGTGATACGACACCATTAGTTTAACTAATATCATTTTAACATCAGATTAAATTTAGGTCGCCACCCATTTTTGGAGGAATAGAAAAAAATTCTTAATTTGATATTAATTAATTAAATCTTAATTTCAGAATTACGGAGTTCTTCACATGATGTACAGGAAACTATTATTTAATATACACACAAATCAAATGATCAAGTTCTTTATTCATGAAATATTAATAAAGAACTCACTACATAACTAAACTATTAAACAGAAAATAAATGAATAACAATGAACCACGAATAAGTGAAAAGGATTGCATGTGATCAGATAGAATCAGTGACTCATATCATCGATTGATGCTTTTACATTAAATGTATGAAGCACCGTTCAGTTCAGTTTGAGAAGCACCAAGATTGTGAATAAATGTTATATTTGTTCTAATATAAATTTAAATTGAGATGCTTAGGTCTACGCTTATTGATCAGTTTTATTAATGTTTCTATCTGAGGTTATTTTATTGTCTGATTTAAATATATTTGGCCTCGGAACATGAAAGTCATTCACATCTGTAAGTTGTATAGTTTTCACCTGACGGTTGTGATGGGCAGATGGGAGGTGAAGCTGTATGAAGTGGCAGCTGTTCTTCTTCATGTTATATAATCACATGTATAAAACAGCATCATGTTTTGTAAAACTGTTGACATATGGTGATTTAATATACAGGTGGTTGTTCACTCTCTCGTGGTGTTGGCTCGATGTTGCCACCTGCTGGTGAATGTGTGTTCTTCAGCAATAGAACAGGCTTCATACAATGACATCTTCAGCGTTTCAACATAAAAAACTTTAAATATTAAAAACACAAACAATAATCATCTTACAATATCCTGACATATACTGACAATATTTACATCAGTTCAGTCAGGAACACTCGTCATAGATTGTTTAACAAATGGAAATACAGTTAAACTTGCCGCTGATGGCTCCGCTCTTTGAATGCTCCCCGGATTAGCCAGCAGCTACCGAGCCAAAACGGGGAGCACCGAGCACCAACCCCCAAAACAACGGAACCCAACGCCAAGTCTGGTATGACGTCCATGCTAAGCATCAGCCGGACTATGGAAAAGCTATGTGTAACAGCAAGCTTGCTGCAGACCTCAGTAGACGTTATCTTAAGATTAAGGGCGCAAGCGTGCATCCTAAACGAGGCCATCCTACCGCTTTGTGAACTATCTCTGTCTAGCAGCAAGACTGCTGCAGACCTCAGCAAAGGTTATTTTAAGATTAAGGGCGCAAGCGTGCATCCTAAACGAGGCCATCCTACCGCTATGTGAACTATCTCTGTCTAACAGCAAGACTGCTGCAGACCTCAGCAAAGGTTATTTTAAGATTAAGGGCGCAAGCGTGCATCCTAAACGAGGCCATCCTACCGCTATGTGAACTATCTCTGTCTAGCAGCAAGACTGCTGCAGACCTCAGCAAACGTTATCTTAAGATTAAGGGCGCAAGCGTGCATCCTAAACGAGGCCATCCTACCGCTATGTGAACTATCTCTGTCTAACAGCAAGACTGCTGCAGACCTCAGCAAAGGTTATTTTAAGATTAAGGGCGCAAGCGTGCATCCTAAACGAGGCCATCCTACCGCTATGTGAACTATCTCTGTGTAACAGCAAGACTGCTGCAGACCTCAGCAAATGTTATTTTAAGATTAAGGGCGCAAGCATGCATCCTAAAATAGGTCGATCTACCGCTATGTGAAATATCTGTGTGTATCAGCAAGACTGCTGCAGACCTTTAGGTGTTAGGTGCCGCTTTTTGGGAAGGATGCAAGCAAGCATCCGAGAGAGGTCATACTACCTAAATCAAGCATTGAACCCCAGAAAACCGCTGTATTTATTATTTATTTGTTGATTATTTTATTTTATTTATTGATTGTCATGCATGGAGGTACTAAAGTATACTTTTTATACTTATATACGAACTCATTATTTTGTAATAGTAACTCATTATTTTCACATATTAAGTCATTAGTTTGAGAATTATGTCATTAAGACTTACAGGGTGTTTTATTTTCCATCACATTGACAACAATGGGCTTCCATACCTTTTGAGGTTACACAACCCCCCCTCCCCCCCAAAACACAGCTGGCAAGGTATCCGGTCGCGCATGCGCATCTGCGGATATCACTGTATGAAGAAGAGTGCAGTGCACAAGTAGCGCGAGAGGTAAACAAGCTTTTGTGATTCTCGTTTACACATTTTAACGCTCGTAATGACATGTGTAGAGCGGAGATAGTTTAATACAGGTTCGCTTTAACGACAGCTCACCGGGTTAAAGTGAGCTGCCTGTCAGTCTCGGCGGTAGCCCTCCACCGAGGCTGATAGGCTAACTCGGTTAGCTTATCTCTCCACAGTCAATGAAGGAGAGACAACCACTCTGTTTTAAACTGCGCGAGCCCTCGTGAACAACGTCAAACATTTGTCCGTCCACGTTCTGACTCACGTGTAGCTCACGGACGTGTACATTTGAAGCATTTTGTGTATTTCGCCCCTTGTCATGTCTTGCTTTGCTCTGTGGAGCTAACACAGATTAGCATTAGCTCCTTTTTTTTTTTGACTACTGTCAAAAAATCCGAGGCGGGGCGGGACTTGTTTTGACTGACAGCAGAGATGTCCAATGAGAGTTCCAATGCAGGCGTCCTCCATGGCCCGTCAACCAATCAGCTTCTTTCTCAGAGGAAGCTATCAGATTAGACACAGAAATGTTAAAAAGACAATAAAAACTGAATGTAATAGTTTCTTTTATTGATTAAACGCGGGTTAAGTTTTGATGTTTTGTTAGTGACGTATGTTCCGAGTCGTCATCCTCACTACATTTATGGGTATTTATGAAAAAAGCTAGACTTTAGCTAAAAGTTTCGCTGCAACCGTTACGTGCCGTCGTCATCACGTAACCACACGTACGGTGACGTCGCCTCTAAATTTACCGAAACAGCTTTTACGTCGTCTAAATGTTCTTATAAACTAAAAAACATCTCTTACTATTCAAGTTGTGTTGCCGTTTTTTATCTAGAATGTTTTAAAACTTTTAAATAGAGGTAAATAAAACCAAGAAAAAAAAACGCTGCTCGTGCCCGCGACGTCAGTTGCTGTCACAGGTCGCGCGCTTTGTGTGTGTGTCTGGGGGGGGGGGGGGTGTAATTCAATCTCAATCACAGGTTTGTGAATATGAGAAAGATTTTCATATTATTATATATTTTATTATCCTGATGAAACATATTCACATCCTATACTTTAGGGAAAGTACTAATACTGCAATGTGAAAATACTCCACTACAAGTAGAAGTAATTAAATATATGCATCAGTTTAATATACTTAAAGTATGACGTAGAAGTATTTATTTTGCAGATTGTTCCCTGTTATTGTTTTACTTTCATAGCTGATGTTCCTGCTGCATTAACGTGTATGTTGCATTATTACTCATTTTATATCCTGTTAGTTTATATTAAAAAAGAGTAATTTAATTAAATGGACATTTCAATCTAAGTGCACATAAAGCTTAAAGAAATGCACAATTATTTCCAAAATACAAGAAAAAAATGTCAATTAAAATACAATAAAGTGCGGCTAAAGTATTTTAATGTATTTAATTTGACAGTGTGCTGAATGTATAAATAATTCATTATTAATAGTACATTTACTGAGTAACGTTTCTCTCTGATGAAGATGAAGACGCCTCCAGACCGCTCAGGAATCACCTTTGAGGTCGGAGCTCAGCTAGAAGCCCGAGACCGCCACAAGAAGTGGTGTGTACACACACGCACACACACACGCACACATATACACATGCACAGACACACACACACGTACACACGCACGCACACACAAACACACACACACCTACACACACACAAAGGGTTCTGGTTTAAAGGTACTATGAAGCAATGTACATGAATTCGTTTCTTTGTACTGTTTAGGGCTGCAACAACGAATCGATAAAATCGATAAAAATCGATTTTTAAAATAGTTTTCATTATCGATTATCAAATTTCATTACCGATTCGTTGTGTCGCGCGATTATTACGCCACTCAATAAGTTGCGGAGATGTTTGAGTATAAAAAAAAAAGAAGAAAAAAAGAGCGGAGGTAGAGGAAATACCGTCGGAGAGACCCGTAGCGTTGTTCTGAAACACATGGCGGAGGCAGAGAAATCAGTACGACCTAATGCTGTGTTCACACCAAACGCCGGTCTCGCCGGGGACTATTGGTGTTCATTCGCGCTGGACGCACCGGAGAGGGGGCGTGGCTTATCGCCCTGAAGGCAGTTCGACTGTCCGCCATTAACCATGGAAAAAATAACCTCTATTTCTGCTTAGTACGTGTTGTGGAAGTCACAGATATCCCGGGAAACTAAACGCCGTCATGTCTGGTTGATAATATTGTCCAGAGGAGCTCTGTGGATTTTATCGAGCTGTATTCACTGTGTCTAGCAAGCCACACGTCACTGTTTACTACAGCTGTAGGAACACAACATAAACTGATTTGGCTGTGATTTAACGGCAATAAACCGACAAAAAGGGACTCTGAAATAACTACGTAATGATGCCGATTTGTAGGCTACTTGTCTTCTCAATGGAGCTCTGATGGATCGGTGCTAGGCTATGCTAACATCGTAGCAGCTCCACCAGCACTCAATAACGTCATGTAGACGTAAATACGGCAGCGTCTATTCATTGTTTGTACCGTATGGTTTACACACACACATTTATACACATAGTTTGGTCCGGTCTCTATTGATATGAGGTATGTAGAGCTCTGGGTGAACACAGCCAGCTTGACAATCATGACAAGTTAGCGTTAGCTCGTTAATAACAGTAGTAAAGCAGGGGTGGTATAGTTTGCAAGACTAAAGACACGTTTTTATTCACTCGTTTGTTTTTGGCCCATTAATATCCGATTCATCAATTAATCGAAAAAATAATTGCCCGATTAATCGATTATAAAAATAATCGTTAGTTGCAGCCCTAGTACTGTTTGATGTGAACGGATTCAAGGATGATTCATTGTCATTAACGAAATTCAGTTGTAGCTCATTTGTGACACAACAAACACAACAAAAACACCTCCTCTGGTCCACCAGAGTCCTGCTCTCTATCCTGCTGTCCACCCGTCTAGTGCAGCTTGATCCTGGACCACTATGGATCCAGGTCTCTGTGAAGACGTGGACTCGACAGTCACCGACATCCCGCTGCTTTCATCCATCTTATTCTCCTGTGACCGAACATCAGACAGCCAGGATGCATGCTGGGTAGTGGAGTAGCCTCAGGTCCTAGCTAGCTTAGCTTAGCTTCTGTTCTCTCCTCCATGGGGCAGTTTGGTTCAGCAGGTCTGTCTGGTTGGTCGGCCGTGATCGTTTCAAAGTCCACACGCTTCCTTTTCAGATGTAGATGAATGTATTCTATCATATTTTATTAGTGCTCCAGTAATAAACATGACAAAAACAAACGGATTAATACAAAAAAAGAAAATGAAGCGTAAGTTCATGGGAGCTACCGACCACAGCATGAAGACGCACCGCCGATGTAACGCAACTTAAAAACCAGAGACCATCCCCGACTGTCTCGGTGGCCTGTGGACAGATTTCTATGTCAAGAAAATCCAAAGAATCCTCGTCTCTCTTCAGCTCCACTACAGCGACAACACTGCAACACCAGCTAACGACTGGCAACCAACCACCACACAAAGTCCACTAAGTTTTATCGAGTGACGCCCGGCGGACTAAACTAAAACTGACACTCAGCTGGCCGATCAATCAAGTTCAGTGGCTAGCATCAGGATGCTAACAGGATGCTAACTGCATCTCACTCATCGGCCACCGGTGTCACTGTTAATAAGGGTTTTCTGAGAATTCCACAAAGTACCTTTTAAGTTTTAATATTATTTCACAACTTGAACACATTCCTTTGTGTTTGACTCGACCTCTCCTCGCTGTGTCTTTAGAAAGT
>JAFEUB010000263.1:187500-205000 GCA_024529925.1 Ophthalmolycus amberensis | reverse complement strand
CGCAGCACTGAGCCGGATCCTGTTGCTATGAGACCGATGAGCGCCGGTCTGAGGCTCTGGGGCTCATTCTGGTAAACGTAGAGCTATTTTTACCTGCTGCTGCTCTGAGAGTGTGTGTGAGGGATCTCAGAGGACGTATCACGCCCGTTCCCTTTACCCTCTGCCCTCACAGATCCCTCCGTCACATGTTGAACAATGACTCTCTTCCTGTTTGACTCACGGGTTCGTTCACTGGTGGTGATGATAGTTTTTACGTTGCAGGAAATAAAGGCTGAAGATGTCGACCAGAAACCGGCCGACGCCGCTGCGGACGCAATCAACGCGGACAGACGTGAACACGCACACGCTCAGACGCGTCCGGCGTCCGAGTGTCAGCTGAACCTGCTGGAGCACGTCGAGTCTCTTCACCACCAGATCATCAGCAGGATGGACATGATCGAGAGAGAGCTGGACGGTAACACGTACACACACCTAAACACACACACACACTCTTTGAAGAGAGCACAGGTAACGGCTGCAGTAATCCTAATACTCGCTCTCTGTCTCCAGTGTTAGAGTCCTGGTTGGACCACTCGGGCGAGCTCGAGCCTCCGGACCCGTTGTCCCGCCTCCCACAGCTCAAACAGCGAATCCGGCGGCTGCTGCGTGACCTGTGCACCGTGAGACACCTGTCGGTCTGGCGCTGACCAAAGAACTCTTAAAACTTTTGGACCCCTGCAAGCGTCTGCCAGACAGACGGACGGAAAGACAGATGGACGGAGCAGACGGACGGAGCAGACACACAGACAGACAGATGGACGGAGCAGACAGACAGACAGACAGATGGACGGAGCAGACAGACAGACAGACAGACAGACGGACGGACAGACAGATGGACGGAGCAGACAGACAGATGGACGGAGCAGACAGACAGACAGACAGACAGACGGACAGACAGATGGACGGAGCAGACAGACAGACAGACAGATGGACGGAGCAGACAGACAGATGGACGGAGCAGACAGACAGACGGACGGAGAGACAGATGGAGCAGACGGACAGACGGACAGACGGACAGACGGACAGACAGACAGACAGACGGACAGAGAGAGAGATGGAGCAGGCAGACAGACAGACAGACAGACAGACAGACAGACAGACGGACAGAGAGAGAGATGGAGCAGGCAGACAGACAGACAGACAGACAGACGGACGGACGGGCGGGCGGAGCAGATGGACGGGTGGAGAGCGAGTCGTAGAGCGAGTCGAAACTCTTTGAGAGAAGAACGGTGGTTCGATTCCACGCTGATGTTTTCATATAAAGTGACTAAACAGGTACCAGACAAACAGGTGGTGACAGGATGGATTGTTGATTAGTTTTGACTCGTTCCTCAAAATGTTACAAACACACATCTAAAGGTTCAGATTCCAAAAGACTTCAGTTCAAATATTTCCATGTTTTATAAGTCAGACATTTTGTAATTGTTCTGTATCCAAGTAGAGAAAGAAAGAGAACTTTTGACCGCGTGTCATAGACACAGATTGAGTTCGTGCACCTTTTACAGGTGAATGACCAGTAAAGTCCTCTCCTCTCTTCAGGCTCACGTCTCTGAACTCCAGCTTCTCTAACTTCTTCTTCACGAGCAGCAACGCTTCACGTCTTTTATTTGTTGTACCTTTGTTCCTCCGAAGGTCGTCTGTGTCTGTTGAGCAGATTTAAGAGCAGATTCCTTCGAACTGAGTGGATTTTGCAGCTAAAAGTTCTCCGTTTTCAATGCTGATGTGATTATATAGGAAAAACCTGACGTCATAGGAAAGCACAGAAACATTTTGAGGACATTCAGCGTGTCTTGATTTCACAGTTTAGTCGTTTTGTGTCATTTTACGCCACGTTAACCCCCCCCCCCCCACCATCAGTAGTGTTTCTCATCTTTAAAACCACGTCTCAGCTCTGAGTGAAGCAACATTTATATGTTTTTACATGTTTAGTTCAGAATATACGATGTAAAATCACAAAAAAAAGCCAGAATGGAGTTAATATTTCACACTAAATGAGTTATAAATTGATATATCTCGATATATATATATATATATATATATATATATATATGTATGTATGTATGTATATATGTATAGCAATTTGCAACTCATTTAGTGTGAAAGAAGAGTTTGAGTTCATCAGTTATTTATAAAAGTTGTTCCAGGTTTCATCTTTTTGTTTCTTTTCTCTTTTGATTTTTGTTCATCAGGTTGTTTTAGCGACCTCTTCCTCTTCCTCTTCCTCTTTTCTAGATTTATTTCGGTGCTTTTAAGTTTGTTTATGCACAGAGTGTCTCTCTGACTGTACAGATAACGCATTTTAATGAGCATGTATGTTCATTCTTCACGTGTAACAAACTAACTTCAGCTCACAGGTTCATCTGGTGTGTCGGAGCTTTCAGCTGCATCTCACTGGCCTTCTTCAGCAAACAGAGCTGCTGGTAAACACAAGGACAGCTTTGTGAAGAACTCTGAACATGCTTTCACATCTGTACGTATATAAATCTTACCTGTTGCTCGTTTTGTCTCATTGAGGCCAGTCAAACTAAACACAAGTGTAAATATGTGAAAGTCAATGTTTCATACACGTGTAAAGGAAAGTAAACTGTATAAAGCTGTAGATTTATTTTCATAGTTATTATGATTGGTTATGAAGCAGGTTGGTTAACTTTTAGCGCCCTGACAGTGTTTTGGTAGAAGAGCGCAGAGCTCCTCCGCCATCATCGTGACGTTTCATCTCACGCTGCGTCAGGCGCTCCTCACAAAACCTCGGACAAATCACGTGAAACTGGCTCACTTTGTTTCTAACCTACGTACATGATTTGTTCTTGCGATTATTTAACCGCGTTGACGAGGAGGAGCCTGAAGGCCACACGAGTTCACATCACGCTCTCAGCTGCCAACCAAACTCGGTAGAATTTGTTTTGAATATTAAAAGAAATTACAAAATTCTGTGTTTTATTTTGTGCCCATTGTACATTTTCTCTCCCTTCATTAGGTTCTGGTACCCGACGTGTAATTCTGGTACTAAATCACATTCATGTACGTTCAATGTGTTTCTTTTACTCAAAAATTCAATCAAACATCAGAATCAGAATTAGTCTAAAAACCACTTGTGTATGTTCATTTATTTAGCACGTTTTAGCAAAGTGCTTCAGATGTTATAACTTTTCTCTATATATTTCCCCAACAAATGAACATTTCCTCCTGTTTGTTTTAATAACTGATGAAACTGTATATTTGTGTTTTACGTCGTCAGTCGGAACAGGAAGTCATTTCAACTTTATTTATCTGTGAGTCTGTTTTTGAAGATATGAGCTTCTCCTCTGATGGTTAATGTTTCTATTCTGTACACAATATTAATGTGTTCATACGCAGGTCCAGTCATCCAGATGGTCTCGCTGTTTGTTCCCTTATGCCACAGTGTGTGTGTGTGTGTGTGTTACAGTACCCCCCCCCCCCGGTCTGTTGAACAGAATCCTGAACATTGATTTTCCAGTTCTGTCAGTGTGACTTTGATACGTTCAGACTCTCCAGAGGCTGAATCCTGATAACTCGTGACCTCCTTTTAGTCCAGCGGAGACTGATGGGAACGTCGATGGTTCTGCTGGTTTTAGACGTCGATGGTTCTGCTGGTTTTAGACGTCGATGGTTCTGCTGGTTTTAGACGTCGATGGTTCTGCTGGTTTTAGACGTCGATTTTGTTTGTCCATTTTTACACCAGGAGACAACCTCCGGTTCTGTAAAGTGAAGCCAAAGCTTCGTGTTAAAGCTGCATTCTCTCTAGTGTCCACCAGGGGGCGACTCCTCTGGTTGTATAGAAGTCTATGAGAAAATGACTCTACTTCTCTTGATTTATTACCTCAGTAAACATTGTAAACATGAGTTTATGGTCTCAATCTCTAGTTTCAAGTCTTCTTCAATACAGCATGATGTTCATTTAGTACATTATGGTCCATTTAGAGTCACACAGACCATAAAGCAGGGGATGCTTTAGGGCGGGGCTACACGGTGATTGACAGGTCTCTACCAGAGACGTAAAAGGCATCTACTTCACTCCGCCTCAGTCCATATATGGTCACTTCCTGTTCACTGGTTGCAAAAAACAAGAAGAAACTAGTGAGTATATAAATCACAGTTTGTGTCTCTGAATCTGTGCTGTAATCAAAGTACACTGAGTTTTCTTCTTTATTAATTTGAAACATTGCCAGGATAGTTAACTGTTTTCTCTTCCTGCCAGAAAAAAAAACTAGAATCTAAAACAAAAGAAATATCCATCTGGCTTCATCACGAGTTCAACTCTCCTCCTCCAGACTGAGACTAGAACCAGAGGACAGAACAGTACCTTTAATACTTTACACTGTACTACATCCCAGAGGTACATATTGTACTTTATACTGTACTACATCTCAGAGGTACATATTGTACTTTACACTGTACTACATCTCAGAGGTACATATTATACTTTATACTGTACTACATCTCAGAGGTACATATTGTACTTTATACTGTACTACATCTCAGAGGTACATATTATACTTTATACTGTACTACATTTCAGAGGTACATATTGTACTTTATACTGTACTACATCTCAGAGGTACATATTATACTTTATACTGTACTACATCTCAGAGGTACATACTATACTTTACACTGTACTACATCTCAGAGGTACATATTATACTTTATACTGTACTACATTTCAGAGGTACATATTGTACTTTATACTGTACTACATTTCAGAGGTACATATTGTACTTTATACTGTACTACATCTCAGAGGTACATACTATACTTTACACTGTACTACATCTCAGAGGTACATATTATACTTTATACTGTACTACATTTCAGAGGTACATATTGTACTTTATACTGTACTACATTTCAGAGGTACATATTGTACTTTATACTGTACTACATTTCAGAGGTACATATTGTACTTTATACTGTACTACATCTCAGAGGTACATATTATACTTTATACTGTACTACATCTCAGAGGTACATATTATACTTTACACTGTACTACATCTCAGAGGTACATATTGTACTTTATACTGTACTACATTTCAGAGGTACATATTGTACTTTATACTGCACTACATCTCAGAGGTACATATTGTACTTTATACTGTACTACATCTCAGAGGTACATATTATACTTTACACTGTACTACATCTCAGAGGTACATATTGTACTTTATACTGCACTACATCTCAGAGGTACATATTATACTTTATACTGTACTACATCTCAGAGGTACATATTGTACTTTATACTGCACAACATCTTAGAGGTACATATTATACTTTATACTGTACTACATCTTAGAGGTACATATTATACTTTATACTGTACTACATTTCAGAGGTACATATTGTACTTTATACTGTACTACATTTCAGAGGTACATATTGTACTTTATACTGTACTACATTTCAGAGGTACATATTGTACTTTATACTGTACTACATCTCAGAGGTACATATTATACTTTATACTGTACTACATCTCAGAGGTACATATTATACTTTACACTGTACTACATCTCAGAGGTACATATTGTACTTTATACTGTACTACATTTCAGAGGTACATATTGTACTTTATACTGTACTACATCTCAGAGGTACATATTATACTTTATACTGTACTACATCTCAGAGGTACATATTGTACTTTATACTGCACTACATCTTAGAGGTACATATTGTACTTTATACTGCACTACATCTCAGAGGTACATATTGTACTTTATACTGTACTACATTTCAGAGGTACATATTGTACTTTATACTGTACTACATTTCAGAGGTACATATTATACTTTATACTGTACTACATCTCAGAGGTACATATTATACTTTATACTGTACTACATCTCAGAGGTACATATTATACTTTATACTGTACTACATCTCAGAGGTACATATTGTACTTTATACTGCACTACATCTTAGAGGTACATATTGTACTTTATACTGCACTACATCTCAGAGGTACATATTGTACTTTATACTGTACTACATTTCAGAGGTACATATTGTACTTTATACTGTACTACATTTCAGAGGTACATATTATACTTTATACTGTACTACATCTCAGAGGTACATATTGTACATACACAATATGTACAGAGGTACATATTGTACTTTATACTGTACTACATCTCAGAGGTACATATTGTACTTTATACTGCACTACATCTCAGAGGTACATATTATACTTTATACTGTACTACATCTCAGAGGTACATATTGTACTTTATACTGCACTACATCTTAGAGGTACATATTGTACTTTATACTGTACTACATCTCAGAGGTACATATTATACTTTATACTGTACTACATCTCAGAGGTACATATTGTACTTTATACTGCACTACATCTTAGAGGTACATATTGTACTTTATACTGCACTACATCTCAGAGGTACATATTGTACTTTATACTGCACTACATCTCAGAGGTACATATTGTACTTTATACTGCACTACATCTTAGAGGTACATATTGTACTTTATACTGTACTACATCTCAGAGGTACATATTGTACTTTATACTGTACTACATCTCAGAGGTACATATTGTACTTTATACTGCACTACATCTTAGAGGTACATATTGTACTTTATACTGCACTACATCTTAGAGGTACAGATTGCACTTTATACAGTACTTCATCTTAGAGGTACATATTGTACTTTATACTGTACTTCATCTTAGAGGTACATATTGTACTTTATACAGTACTTCATCTCAGAGGTACATATTGTACGTTATACAGTACTTCATCTCAGAGGTTCATATTGTACTTTATACAGTACTTCATCTCAGAGGTACATATTGTACGTTATACAGTACTTCATCTCAGAGGTTCATATTGTACTTTATACAGTACTTCATCTCAGAGGTACATATTGTACTTTATACAGTACTTCATCTCAGAGGTTCATATTGTACTTTATACAGTACTTCATCTCAGAGGTACATATTGTACTTTATACTGTACTACATCTCAGAGGTACATATTGTACTTTATACAGTACTTCATCTCAGAGGTTCATATTGTACTTTATACAGTACTTCATCTCAGAGGTTCATATTGTACTTTATACAGTACTTCATCTCAGAGGTACATATTGTACTTTATACAGTACTTCATCTCAGAGGTACATATTGTACTTTATACAGTACTTCATCTCAGAGGTTCATATTGTACTTTATATAGTACTTCATCTCAGAGGTACATATTGTACTTTATACAGTACTTCATCTCAGATGTTCATATTGTACTTTATACTGATCAATCAACACTTAATTTTTTTAGCTGATAAATGTCTCAATAGTATTATCAGTTAAACAGGTTTCACAGTGTGGTATTAGTACTTTTACTGATGTAAAGGATGTGAGTACCTCGTCTAAAGGCTGACCATTATTATTATTATCCTTATAGATATTATTTTGGTGACCTCGTGACCGACCTGTTGTTTACGTTGACGTAGCTCCGCCCTTTACCACCCGCGTGCTGCTGACAGTCAGTGAGCTCAGTCACACGGAGACAGGAGCCTCGCGACCAGCTCACCTCTCAGTCACCCGTTACCACAGTAACCAACCGACCGACCGTTACCTAACGGACCACGTTAACTGAATCTGTAGCGCGAGGAGCAAACGGCTGACGGTGAGTAACCATGGCAGTAACGGCTAACGTTCCGACCCAGTGACGTTAACGGACACTTAAAGCCAGAGGTAAAGTGGGCTAGCTTATGAGGCAAACTGTCGTGCTACGATGTTATTGTTCCGTCCTTGTGAGGCTCCTGTGGCGTATGGTGTATTTGGTTACAGGTGTGTGTGTGTGTGTGTGCGCGCGCATTCGGGTCACTGTCGATATGCACGTTTCTCCGTAGTAACGGTTGCTATGCCTGCGCTGTCTGTCTGGAGCTAACATTAGCATCCAGGCTCATTAATTAGCTCATCTGCAAAGATTCCTGTGTGTGTGTGTGTGCGCGCGTTTGTGTGCGTATGCTTGAGTGTGTGTGTGTATGTATCCGTGTGTGTATGTCTGTGTGTGCGTGCTCGTGTATGTATCTGTGTGTATGTATGTTTGTGTGTGTGTATCGGTGTGTGTGTGTATCTGTGTTTGTGTGTGTGTGTGTGTGTGTGTATGTGTGTGTGTGTGTGTGTATCTGTGTGTATGTAATGTTTGTGTGTGTGTATCGGTGTGTGTGTGTATCTGTGTTTGTGTGTGTGTGTGTGTATGTGTGTGTGTGTGTGTGTATCTGTGTGTATGTATGTTTGTGTGTGCGCGTGTGTGTATCGGTGTGTGTGTGTATCGGTGTGTGTGTGTGTGTATCGGGTTGTGTATCTGTGTGTGTGTATCTGTGTGTGTGTTTGTGTGTGTGTATCTGTGTGTATGTATGTGTGTGTGTATCTGTGTGTATGTGTGTGTGTGTGTGTGTGTGTGTGTATGTATGTTTGTGTGTGCGCGTGTGTATGTTTGTGTGTGTGTGTGTGTGTGTGTGTGTGTGTGTATCTGTGTGTATGTATGTTTGTGTGTGCGCGTGTGTATGTTTGTGTGTGTGTGTGTGTATCGGTGTGTGTGTATCTGTGTGTGTGTGTGTGTGTGTGTGGGCGAACAGCAGAGCATCAGTACTCAGTTCAGCTGCATTTTAAACACAACCTCCAAGCTTATTTACTGTAAATGTTGATTTTTGTTTTTAATCGATTGATCATTTTCAATCAAATTCATTGAATCTGAAAAATGTCAAATAAAATATATTTATATATATTTTTTACTCATTTGTGCACAAAGACTATATTTAATATGAAGAGGGAAGCATTCGTTGTGATTGGTCCAACGGTTCTATAATCGTCTGTCATTATTGTGCAACACAATCAAATGTAGCCGAGTCTGTTGAAGCTACGGAAGAAAAGACATGAAAAAATACAATGTACTTCATGCAAAGTATCCATCAGTACAACGTTTTAAGATCTGTAACTTCACAGATAACACATACTTGTAGTCCTTGTAGTTTCTGAGACATTTTCTTATCAGACTAGATTTAGTCTTTGGTAACATGAGGTATAAAATATAAAAACAGTAGAGCCATGTGCCCAAAGACTAAATGCCATATGATAAGAAGTGATACAACAATAACTTAACGAGCCAGTGGGATGAATCACACCAGACAAAAAGTAGGTGTGTTGTTTCACATGTTCAACATCCTTCTCTTGAATTTAAGAATTATCAATTATTATCAATTATGTTACAAAAAATATGTCTTTTTTGGGGGTTTTGAGGCAACTAAACATACATTTTCCTGTAATATTGTAAATTCTTTAAAGACATTAAAGACAAAACTGTTTCAGAATATTTATCACATAAATAATAAACGTAACCTAAATCATGATTAGTAAGAGGAAGCATCCAGACCTTCTTTCAATAATAATAATATATCATAAATGTATTCCAGAATGTCTATAATGCAATACTACGTCTTCAATCGTCCTGTTTTACCGTTTATCTCCACTTAAATCTTTTCCCCAAAAGGCAACAGGCCACAACAGCTCTTTGTGCTAACGTTAGCACCTGTTGCTAACGGCATACAGCTTAAAGTGTCCAGGTGGAACCCTCGCTTGTGAACTTTGGTTCCACGTTAACATTCATTGACTTACATCCTGTGTATTCTGTGTATTTTGTGTATTCTGTGTATTCACATATCGTGACGATTAGATATGAACACATGAATCGTTAACAGCCGGCAGTCTTTCCTGTTATAATGGAACAGCTGCACCACATTGACTGTTGGGATCAATACACATATAAATACTGGTTTAGAGAGGAACTCAGGAAGCAGAATCAGGTGGTGAAGTGAAGCCAAAGCTTCAAGTGTTAAAGCTGCATTCTCTCCAGTGTCCACCAGGGGGCGACTCCTCTGGTTGTACAGAAGTCTATGAGAAGATGACTCTACTTCTCTCTTGATTTATTACCTCAGTAAACATTGTAAACATGAGTTTATGGTCTCAATCTCTAGTTTCAAGTCTTCTTCAATGCAGCATGATGTTCATTTAGTACATTATGGTCCATTTAGAGTCACACAGACCATAAAGCAGTAGGGTTGGGTACCGAAACTCGGTGCCAATACGGCACCGGTTCCTATACGTCCGGTACCTACCGGACCGAAACGCAACGCAGATTTCGGTGCCTCCTTTCGGTGCCTGAGCTGATTGAAATACTTTTTTTGACACTACTCTGATGACTCCGTCCTGGCAGCCTCGGTCCTCCGCTCCTCACTCATAGTATTATTACAACGGGTACTTAGCGCTGTTGCTCATAAGCACAACAACACAGGCACGCGAAAGCTTCTTCTTCTCTTCCTTTGAGGAGTACTGGCGGTTGGCAAACGACGAATTGGCGCATTACCGCCACCAACTGGTAAAATAAAATAAGTCATGAGACGTGTCGTATTTTGCCAGAGAAGGAAAATATGCTCATATTTCTGCAAAATAATTGCTGAAGTTTGAAGCTGTCGTGTGTGTACAGAGTGTGTGTGTGTTTTGTATTTATTTATTTAAGTATACTGTAAACTGTTAACAGTTAACATATTGTTCATAGTTAAAAGGTTTGAAGCTGTAGTTTGAAGCCAAGTGTTTTGTATTTATTTATATTTATAATATACTTTAAACAGTTAATATATTGTTCAATTTGAAGAAAAAAGTATCGGTTCAGGCACCGTTTAGGCACCGGTATCGTTTTAAAAGTATCGTTTTAGCACCGGTATCGGAAAAAACCCAAACGATACCCATTCCTATAAAGCAGGGGATGCTTTAGGGGCGGGGCTACATGGTGATTGACAGGTCTCTACTACCTCGTACGATGAATGTTAATGAACTGTTCTTACTGTTCGTCTTCATCTGTGTTGATGAGCTCCACAGAGTCAGATAGTCCAACAGGAAGCTGAGCATCCATCCAAATAACAGATAACACTGTTACCCAACCTGTCTGCCCACACACACACACACACACACACACACACTGATTGGACGACTGCCAATGAGAGATCACTGGCTGTTTCCATTAGATTCACACAGTTGGATAACACAGTTTGACACAGGTGGACGACCAGACAGACAGACAGACAGGTGGCAGAGCTAGATCATACAGTAGAAGCAAGTATATTTTTTATTTTATTTTTGTTATATGCAAATAATCTGTTTATTGGAGTGACAAAAGCCTTAAGATAAGATAAAGATAAGATAATCCTTTATTAGTCCCTCAGTGGGGAAATTACAGGATTACAGCAGCATTGCTCACAAGTAATAAAAATAAAGATAAAAATCAAGTAATATAATAAACTAAACAGTAAACAGTAGAACAGTAATAAAATAAGACAGTAAGAAGAGTATTAGATATACTAAATATGCCAGTATATACAGAATATACAGAATATACAGAATATACAGGCGGATCAGGTAATACTTAAAACGTATTGGATATTGCACGGATTAGATGAGATATTGCACCAGGTGAATGAATTAAAGTGTTCAGTGTGTGCAAAGTGTTCGTGTTCAAGTGTTCAAGTGTTAGTTGTCCACCGAGAGCAGTTTGTTGTGCAGCCTGACAGCAGCGGGGAGAAAGGACTTGCGGTACCTCTCCCTCAGACACCGGGGGTGAATCAGCCGGTGACTGAAGGAGCTGTGCAGAGCTGCCAGAGTGTCCTGCATGGGGTGGGAGGCGTGGCTCATCAGGGATGAGAGCTTCGCCATCATCCTCCTGTCTCCCACCACCTCCACAGTATCCAGTGGACATCCCAGCACGCTGCTGGCCTTCCTCACCAGTTTGTCCAGTCTCCTCCTGTCAGCTGCCGCGATGCTGCTGCTCCAGAAGACCACTCCATAGAAGATGGCTGATGCCACCACGGAGTCGAAGAAGGTCTTCAGGAGTGCTCCCTGCACCCCAAAAGACCTCAGTCTCCTCAGCAGAAAGAGTCTGCTCTGTCCTTTTTTATAAAGAGCGTGAGCGTGGTCAGTCCAGTCCAGTTTATTGTTCAAGTGAACACCCAGGTACTTATACGACTTCACGACCTCAATGTCCAGTCCCTGGATGCTCACCGGTGTCGGAGGAGGGCGTTTGCCCCGGCGGAAGTCCACCACCAGCTCCTTGGTCTTGCTGGAGTTGATGTGGAGGCGGTTCCGCTGGCACCATCCTAAAAAGTCCTGGTTTAGTTCCCTGTATTCTCTGTCATCATCGGCGGAGATGAGGCCGACGATTGCAGAGTCGTCAGAGAACTTTTGCAGGTGGCAGTTTGCAGAGTTGTGTTTGAAGTCCGAGGTGTAAATGGAGAAGAGGAATGGAGCTAGAACGGTTCCCTGTGGGGCCCCTGTGCTGCAGGACACCCGATCTGACTCACACTCCCGTATCCGCACATACTGTGGACGGTTGGTGAGGTAGTCCAGGATCCATGCAGTGAGGTGGTGGTCCACCCCGGTCTGCTCCAGCTTGTCCCTCAGAAGCAAAGGCTGGATGGTGTTGAAGGCACTGGAGAAGTCGTAGAACATGACTCTCACAGTGCTTCCAGCCTTTTCCAGGTGAGAGAGGCATCTCTGCAGCAGGAAGATGACGGCGTCATCCACCCCGATGCCGGACTGGTAGGCGAACTGAAGTGGGTCCAGGGATGAACTCACCAGAGGGCGGAGATGGGCAAGGACCAGCCTCTCCAGGGTCTTCATCAGGTGGGATGTCAACGCCACCGGCCTGTAGCTGTTGAGGTCCTTGGGCCGCGGGTTCTTTGGTACCGGTACCACGCAGGATGTCTTCCATAGCTGTGGTACTTTCCCCAGCCTCAAGCTCAAGTTGAATATGTGCTTCGCTATCCCGCACAGCTGGTCTGCGCAGGATTTGAGGAGCCTTGAGCTGATGCCGTCTGGACCCGTGGCCTTCCTCGCCTTGATCCTCCTCAGTTCATTCCTCACTTGGTTGAGGGACACTCTGGGGGGTGGGGTGCTGTGTGTTGGAGTGGGGGTGGGTTGCTGGTCGTAGGGTGCTGGGTGTGAGAGGTGTGGAGGGGAGCCGAGTGCTGTGGGAAGGGGGGAGGTGGAGGGGGGGTAATGATCCACAGTGGATGCAGATGATGGGGGTTGCAGCAGCAGGGAGGACTTAAATGTCTGAAATTGCATGTATGTATTAAGTCTGGATCATTTAGATTTCAAACCATCCTAAACTTCTCTCTGTGCTCGACTAGCTGAGTCTAGATCACCGTCACACAGGATTCGTCACAGCCAAATGTGACCAGAGACACTAATCAGCTGTTTCTCTTATATTTAACACATGTAGCTGTGGAGTAAAGTGTCTTTTAGGCTAAACGTTTATTTTGTTGGCATTTACCTGTGTTACTACAGTTATTAGACTCTTATAAAGTAATAATCTTGTGGAATTCTTTGAAATAAATGTCTGTTAAATCACTGACTCCGTATACGTCTCTGGTAGAGACCTGTCAATCACAGTAAGCCCCGCCCTAAAGCATCCCCTGCTTTATGGTCTGTGTGACTCTAAATGGACCATAATGTACTAAATGAACATCATGCTGTATTGAAGAAGACTTGAAACTAGAGATTGAGACCATAAACTCATGTTTACAATGTTTACTGAGGTAATAAATCAAGAGAGAAGTAGAGTCATTTTCTCATAGACTTCTATACAACCAGAGGAGTCGCCCCCTGGTGGACACTAGAGAGAATGCAGCTTTAACACATGAAGCTTTGACTTCTTTCCATAATGTTTTCAGACATTTATAATAACAATCTGAGTCTATACTCCTTTAGTGGATGTATAGTGATGTTTACAAGTTACCCAGAGAGATTATATTACAGCCCGTTCAGCAGCTGCAGCCTTCTCCTTCAACACTGGACCAGCAAGACCAAAATCCAGACAGGTGTTACCTACCTGTCTCACACTCTACCCGTCTGTCCCCTCTGTGCGTCTGGAAGGCGTCTTGTATCAGGCTGACTGTCAGTAAAGGTGTCCTATGATGGAGGAGCTTCATGACGTCCAGCTGACGGAGATCAAACCTCTCCTGACAGGACAGGTGAGGTGGAGGGGGGCGGGGCTTAGCTGGGGTCTCTCACCTGTACACATGAATATATCTGAACGTTACAAAGGTTAAGTGGTTAGATGTAGTGCAGCAGGTGTTTTAAGACAGTAAACTGACTTATAATCAGATTTATCTCCTGGAATGAATTCATCTCGTAACGATGATGAAAGGATTTCTTCTGTCTCTTCAGAACGGGAGGAATCTCCAGGACTTTGACTGTCAGGTGAGTTCATCACACCTTTTCTTCTCCTTCTCCTGGAATCACAATCAGCCTAACCATGGAGAAAGATGTGTTTATTATTGCTGTGTGTAATCGTAATCATTTCAGAAAGTTAGGGTTTATCATGAAGTCGACCCGAATATATATCTAAATATGATATAAGAACCTGGTCACCTAACAGAATCAATATCAGTTCAAGTGTTTATTGAGTGTTTTCACCTCAGACAGACCTTTGTGATGAGGAACTACCTCTCTCCTCAAGACGCCAGACTCCATTCACGACAACACGTTACCTGATAGAACTCAGGAGGAGCCGGTCTGCTGCTCCTCCGTCTCTCAGTCTGCACAATAACACCAACGGACCGACCGGCGAGGCAGCAGGAGACCTGCGACGCTGTGTTGTGAGCGTAGAATCACTGTGTTTGTGGACGGAGTGTTGTTCTTTGAAGAGAGAATAGATCAGGTAAAGAGGAGAATATATTCTGGTGTAAACTTAAACTGATGCAGATCCTGTTCGGTGTCTCACGTTCGTCCACAGCAGAACATCTACGCAGTGAAACACAACCGCAGTGTGATGTGTTGCCCTCTTGATGTCAGAGCTACGTTCAGCTGCAGGCTGAACGCTACGATAGCGATCGACTCCAGTCGAGTCGAAGAGGTCTGACGATATTCACCTTTTACCAGAGACACGTCGTCTCCCGTTAAAGTGACCGTCCGTCGTCACTTTACATGTTGATGTCTTCTTGGTAAATAATCAGCAGCACGTCTTTATACGTCTTCTAACGATGGAGACAAATGGCTCGAACGATCCCGTTAATGTGTGAGTGAAAACAAGCTGTGAAGCATCAGGCTGACGGCAGCTTGACCTCCGTGAGCTCCACGCTGGTATTGATCAGCACTGACGTCTGTGCGGCAGGTCAGTTTGGGTCAATGCCTCCGATCAGTTCTTTTAAATGAGAGCACAGAAGAAGAGCTCTCACCCTGTGAGCTCTTCTGAAGCTCTTTATTATCTGTCAGGGAAATCGAATATACACCCTTATCAAAATAATCCTTTATGTGTGAAACACTTGTTTAAGTGTTGAGTGTCACTACAAGAGTGGTGCTTTATTAATTCATGTAATATCTCCGACATATTTTATTACATTTAACATTTTAAATGTAATAAAATCACAGTATGAGGAGAAGAACTGAAGGTGTTTCTGATCGGTTCAGCTCTGTGAATAATCACCGTCGTAGTATTTAATATCAAACAGTCTGAACAGAAAGTAACGACGGCAGCGTTTCAGGGACAGTTAAAAACAACAATAGAGGGGAGAGGAATAAATCATAATGTTTTCGGTTAAATTCGTGGATTTACAAGAACAAAACTGATATTCTATGAGATTAAAGTCGGACATTTATGAGAAAGAAAATCACAAATTTTCAATAAAGAAATCTTTTAGATTCTACAGTAAATTTTCTGGGTTTTTATCACAAATTTGTGATTTTTTGGATGAATATCATCCTTCGGACATTTACGATGACTTTGATTTATACGCTTTACTTTTAACGTGACATCAGACAGTAAGTTAGACACTTTCTAATTAACAGGTGTCGGCACTAATTATGTGTTTTTATAGCGTTACAATTTCATCTGCCCACATGAACAAACTTTACCTTGTTGTTGTTTACTGATTCACGTTAGCTTCTTTTAGCCGTTAGCCTCCTCCTCGTTGTTGCTGCGTTGACACGTGTTCAAAGACAATAGGACACGAGAGACTTTCTGATTTTGTAGACACTTATTGAGGAAGTGGAAACGTCAATATTTCAGTTAGTGTTGACAACGCAGCTTTAACACAGACACAGAACTATAGCTGGGGTAACAGTCAGTCAATCAACCAATCAACCAATCAACCAGTCAACCAGTCAGTCAGTCAGTCAGTCAGTCAGTCAGTCAGTCAGTCACAGTCAGTCAGTCAGTCAATCAGTCAGTCAGTCAGTCAGTCAGTCAGTCAACCAGTCAGTCAGTCAGTCAGTCAGTCAAGTCAACCAATCAACCAATCAACCAATCAGTCAGTCAGTCAGTCAGTCAGTCAGTCAGTCAGTCAGTCAACCAGTCAGTCAGTCAGTCAGTCAGCCAGTCAATCAACCAATCAACCAATCAACCAGTCAGTCAGTCAGTCAGTCAGTCAGTCAGTCAGTCAGTCAGTCAACCAGTCAGTCAGTCAGTCAGTCAGTCAGTCAGCCAGTCAGTCAGCCAATCAACCAATCAACCAATCAACCAGTCAGTCAGTCAGTCAGTCAGTCAGTCAGTCAGTCAACCAGTCAGTCAGTCAGTCAGTCAGTCAGTCAGTCAGCCAGTCAGTCAGTCAATCAACCAATCAACCAATCAACCAGTCAGTCAGTCAGTCAGTCAGTCAGTCAGTCAGTCAGTCAACCAGTCAGTCAGTCAGTCAGTCAGTCAGTCAGTCAGTCAGTCAGTCAGTCAGTCAGCCAGCCAGCCAGCCAGCCAGCCAGCCAGCCAGCCAGCCAGCCAGCCAGCCAGCCAGCCAGTCAGTCAGTCAGTCAGTCAGTCAGCCAGCCAGCCAGCCAGCCAGCCAGCCAGCCAGCCAGCCAGCCAGCCAGCCAGTCAGTCAGTCAGTCAGTCAGTCAGTCAGTCAGTCAGTCAGTCAGTCAGCCAGCCAGCCAGCCAGCGGTATTTATGTAGCACCTCTCAAGCAATGCAATTTAAAGTAGTTTACAAATGATTGACGAGACTGAAACAGGACAAACATCGAGAGAAGAAGAGACTAGTGCACACCGAATTAAGTTAAGAAAAATAAATAAATGAATAAAATGCAACACAGAATACATTGATAACAACATTGGTAAAACAGTAGAAAAGTCAAATTATAATATGTATAAAAACTACAACCACAGCATAAACCACCAGTAGAGAGTATAAAACCAGACGTAACATAAAGTGGTGGAAGAAGGTCGAACAGGTGATTGGCTGTTTACACCTGAAGACATTTCTCCTCTCAGCCAATGGCTGCAGAGATTACCTCTCCACTGAGCTACAGGACGGATGAGCTCAATCTCTTTCTGTCTCTGCTGAACTCTTCCACATGTTCTCTCTCTCCGTCTCTGTTGATCAATCCTTGTGTCTCTCCTCTTCCTCTGCTCCTCCTCCTCCTCCTC
>JAFEUB010000263.1:162500-177500 GCA_024529925.1 Ophthalmolycus amberensis | reverse complement strand
GTGTATATATATAAATATATATACACACATCTGTGGGTTCAAACTCACGTCCCATAATAACATGAGATGAAAACAATATCAGAAGACATCAAACAATAAGTGTAGCTTGTATTTAGAACATGTCCCGTCTTTATCTCGCTGTCAGACATCGTCTCTTTGAAGACACCAGACTCACAGAACACGAAGAGTCAACCAACCAGCAGCTCTGTGTGCTCGGAGGTAAAGTCACGGACTTTGGTGGCTTTGAATGTATGCACTTGAATGTATATGATGATTTTGATTCAGTTTTAAAATGTTTTCCGTTTTTAAAAGTTTTAGAAGTTTTAGATTTGGGTTAATTTAGGTTTAATGACATCAGTTCCTCTTCAGAAAGGTCTGTCTGACAGCAAAGTAAAGATGTAAAAATATATTAAATACAGCGTTCACTGAAACTGATATAGATGTATTTGATGTATTTAGGTCTCTAAAATACGTCCACAGCAGTACATTACTGTGTCCTGTGTGTTTCTACTGTAGTAATAATACACTGACTAAGTAGAAGTACCTCATAAAACATCTCTGCTGTCACTTTAAAAACGTTTGTAGCTTCAGTGAGAACGGAGCCTCACAATCACCGTCATCAGATTTGAATCTCAGATTCAAATCAGCCCGTGCTGGTTGGACAGTGAACACAACACACACACGCACACGCACACACACACACACACACACACGCACACACATGATGTTTCCTGTCACTAACTCTGCCCCCCCACCCCCCCCCTCAGTGCCCACAGCTGGTATGACCCGGCTGGTCCGCTCCAGGACTCACTCGGCCTCCAGCATCGGCTCCTCGGACGGCGTCCGTAGCCGCAGTACCACCAGCGCACTGCCAGAGGGCGCTACTACCTCCACCATCCCGGGGCTCACGGCGGACCACGCCATCGAGATGACCGCGTAGGACTTCTTCCTGCTCTGTGTTTCTCTCTCTTTACTCTTCGGTTCTTAACTCACATCTAGCATCGTGTAAAAGTAGAGACACACCTTTTAACTTTTTCTGTCGATCCGGCCGCTGTCGTTAGCGGCTCGGTGTCGGCCATTTTGGCTCCTGTGCTCTTTAGGACGCTGGTGTTGGTTCTTCTTCTTCTCCCTCTAACCGTACATGGAGACCAGCTGGTTCTTATTTACATACAGTCGTGTCGTATTTCTTCAGTAGACTGTTTTCAGACCGGATCATCAGTTCCTTCTTTTTTATTATTACTCTTATTATAATCTTCTTATTATTTAGTTGTGGCGTTATGTTGTTGGTGTTGCTGTGAAGCTCGTTACTGAAACTCTTTCTTCCTACACATTAAATTACAGAAACTTTAAGGGAACCTCAACAATATATAGGTGAACTTTTAAAATCTGTTATGTCGCTTTTATGGAAGCCCAGAGAGGGAAGTGAGAAAAAACAAAAACAATTTTCTAATGACTTCAGAATGAGAGAATGAGAGAAAGGTTGAGCTAGCATTACTTTTTTAAGCTCGCGTGTTTGGGAGGTAAAGTTGTTTTGTTGTTGTTTGTTGTTGTCATACTGACTACGGCCACAAGAGGCTGATGTGAATGATGTGCATGATTAGCATGTTTTAATGAGAGTTTTAATGTTACATAACTTGCTAACAGACGATACATTTACTTTGTGTTTAGATTATATGGAGAAATTAAAACTCATCTGGAGAAAACATGACCGCTTTTAGTCTTAATTAGAACATAAAGTAGTGATTCACTTCAGCCTCTTGTGGCCAAAATGAGTATTACAACAAACACTAAGACTTTTACCTTTTACATTTCAAAAAGACGACAAAAAAACTATTTAAAATCAGACTTTCGAAACATATTAGCATATTGTTATTTTCTTTGTAACTTGGCTGTCGGGGCTTCCGTACTCTCCGACCCTGGAACGTCTGACAGACATTATTTATGAGTTAACAGACAAATCTTGAAGATCTTTGTCATGTGGTCCAGACTTCAGAGGTGATTCATGAAACTAAAAATCATTTACAGATTTTAACGTCTTCCTCTGATGGGGACCCTGAAAAGAGACCCGTCACCCTCTCGTGTTCCTCTTCCGTTACCGTACATGTTATTATCGGTCGAGCCCGTCGGCAGCATGCTCGTTGTGGCATGCGGTGTTTCTAATGTGGTGTTGAGTTTAGTGAGGAACTGAGATGTTGATCAGCTCCACGTGACATTAATCCAACAGTTAGAGCGTCAGTTGTTTGTTCAGCAGGCTCGTTGATTATTGATTATTGATTATCAGACGGACTGATGAGCTCCTATATGACATCGATCTTTGATGAATTGCACTTTAAACCGTCGCTGTGTGGACGATGACAGACGGGTCGAAGTGTGTTTTTAAGAGCTGTCACATCAGCTGATGCCCCCCCCCCCCCCCCCCCCCCCGGAGGAACTAAATCCTGTTTTTTGTTAAGCAGCCCTTCACATCGACGGCATATCAGAGGCTTTGTCAATGAATGATGTTGTATATTTATACATTAATTATGGAGCAACTGAGATTTAAGTTCTTCTGATGATTCTTGTAAATGTGACTTTAATCTAAACTTTTCTCTGAATATCACCTTTTCTTTCATACAATAACTTTAATGCTCCGTCGTATGTGAGGATTTATAGTTTTTCTGACCTCTCCGTAAAACAAAGACGAGTTCACGTTATAAACTCTGGTTCAAACATGTAGTTCTTTTATTCTATACACACATATATACATACACACTAACTATGACGTCTGTTACTGTTCTTAATATTTATTACGAGTATTACTTTTTGAGATTTGTACTGACAGTAGCCGTTTCAGAGGTTTGTTGTTCATGACTTTGAATGTAAACAAGGTTTGTAATGAAATAAAGCTCGTTGATCCTGAACGCTCGTCTGACCCCAATGTTCTGCAGTGTTCACTACTGATACTACCGTGTACTAATACTGTGTTTACCTCAGGAAGATGTGTATTATAGGGTTACTGTGAAAGCAGCAGTTCAGTTACGCAATATCAGCAGTCCTCTATACTTACGGGGACAATTAATTAATTAGTAAACTTCAAAAAACGACATCAACACCAATCAATGAAAAGATGATTTATTGTAGTTTTTACATTATCTTTGAACAGAAACTAACTTTAATGTTCAGATCGTGGTCCGTTAAACACAGAAGAGTCCAGCGCTGTCGGGGTTAACGGATCAGCTGACAGCAGGGGGCGTCGTCTTACTGCAGAGTCGACCAATCAGACCGGCCATCTGCAGCAGAGAGTTCACGCCTTCAGACACACGCATGTGAGTGTACCCGATCTCCTACAGGACACACGAAGTACTGCCGGTTAATACAGAGTACTACAGGACACAGAGTACTGCAGGTTAATACAGAGTACTACAGGACACACGAAGTACTGCAGGTTAATACAGAGTACTACAGGACACACGAAGTACTGCAGGTTAATACAGAGTACTACAGGACACACGAAGTACTGCAGGTTAATACAGAGTACTACAGGACACACGAAGTACTGCAGGTTAATATAGAGTACTACAGGACACAGAGTACTGCAGGTTAATACAGAGTACTACAGGACACACGAAGTACTGCAGGTTAATACAGAGTACTACAGGACACACGGAGTACTGCAGGTTAATACAGAGTACTACAGGACACACGAAGTACTGCAGGTTAATACAGAGTACTACAGGACACACGAAGTACTGCAGGTTAATACAGAGTACTACAGGACACACGAAGTACTGCAGGTTAATACAGAGTACTACAGGACACACGGAGTACTGCAGGTTAATACAGAGTACTACAGGACACACGGAGTACTGCAGGTTAATACAGAGTACTACAGGACACACGGAGTACTGCAGGTTAATACAGAGTACTACAGGACACACAGAGTACTGCAGGTTAATACAGAGTACTACAGGACACATAGAGTACTGCAGGTTAATACAGAGTACTACAGGACACATAGAGTACTGCAGGTTAATACAGAGTACTACAGGACACAGAGTACTGCAGGTTAATACAGAGTACTACAGGACACAGAGTACTGCAGGTTAATACAGAGTACTACAGGACACAGAGTACTGCAGGTTAATACAGAGTACTACAGGACACAGAGTACTGCAGGTTAATACAGAGTACTACAGGACACAGAGTACTGCAGGTTAATACAGAGTACTACAGGACACAGAGTACTGCAGGTTAATACAGAGTACTACAGGACACAGAGTACTGCAGGTTAATACAGAGTACTACAGGACACAGAGTACTGCAGGTTAATACAGAGTACTACAGGACACACAGAGTACTGCAGGTTAATATACAGTACCACATAATCAGGTGAGAGGACTAGTTTGGTGAGCTCCGGCTCACCTTGATGAAGTCCAGTTTGAGGTATTCGGCCATGTGGACGGTCTTGCAGACCCTGAAGATGTTCCCGATGATGTCCTCCGGAGAGTAGCCCAGCGCCCACAGCTGCTCCACCACCTTGTAGGCCTGGTCCACGTTTCCGTCCACGCAGTGTCCCAGCATGCCTTTCACCAGCAGCGGGTGGGGCTCGTCGCACACTTTGAACACGTTCTCGCTGTTGACGTAGCCGAAGCCGGAGTTGGTGGACTGCAGGTTGTTCAGCGCCTGGAGAAACAGATTTAGTGTTGATGGAGCAGCTACATCGTTAGCGTAGCCTCGCTCACATCGATCCAGACTCAGACAGAAAACAAGCTTTCTAAAAGATATCTGCCTCCCCTGTCTCTGTCTCATGCCTCTTCTGTCTCACACCTCATCTGTCTCATGCCTCCCCTGTCTCTCTGTCTCACGTCTCATGCCCCCCCTGTCTCTGTCTCATGCCTCTTCTGTCTCACGTCTCATGCCTCCCCTGTCTCTGTCTCACGTCTCATGCCTCACCTGTCTCACGCCTCACCTGTCTCATGCCTCATCAGTCTCACGCCTCCCCTGTCTCACATGTCTCACGCCTCCCCTGTCTCATGCCTCCCCTGTCTCACCTGTCTCATGCCTCCCCTGTCTGTCTCATGCCTCCCCTGTCTGTCTCATGCCTCCCCTGTCTGTCTCATGCCTCCCGTCTCTGTCTCATGCCTCCCGTCTCACGCCTCATCTGTCTCATGCCTCCCCTGTCTGTCTCATGCGTGCCCTGTCTCTTGCCTCCCCTGTCTCTTGCCTCCCCTGTCTCATGCCTCCCCTGTCTCATGACTCATCTGTCTCATGCCTCCCCTGTCTCTCTGTCTCATGCCTCCCCTGTCTCTGTCTCATGCCTCCCCTGTCTCATGACTCATCTGTCTCATGCCTCCCCTGTCTCTTGCCTCCCCTGTCTCTCTGTCTCATACCTCCCCTGTCTCTGTCTCATGCCTCCCCTGTCTCACGTCTCATCAGTCTCATGCCTCCCCTGTCTCTGTCTCATGCCTCCCCTGTCTCACGTCTCATCAGTCTCATGCCTCCCCTGTCTCTGTCTCATGCCTCCCCTGTCTCACGTCTCATCAGTCTCATGCCTCCCCTGTCTCTGTCTCATGCCTCCCCTGTCTCATCAGTCTCATGCCTCCCCTGTCTCTGTCTCATGCCTCCCCTGTCTCACGTCTCATCAGTCTCATGCCTCCCCTGTCTCATGCCTCCCCTGTCTCTCTGTCTCCCCTGTCTCATGACTCATCTGTCTCATGCCTCCCCTGTCTCTCTCTCATGCCTCCCCTGTCTCTCTGTCTCACGTCTCCCCTGTCTCATGCCTCATCTGTCTCATGCCTCCCCTGTCTCTTGCCTCCCCTGTCTGTTGCCTCATCTGTCTCATGCCTCCCCTGTCTCTGTCTCATGCCTCCCCTGTCTCACGTCTCATCTGTCTCATGCCTCCCCTGTCTCACGTCTCATCTGTCTCATGCCTCCCCTGTCTCACGTCTCATCTGTCTCATGCCTCCCCTGTCTCACGTCTCATCTGTCTCATGCCTCCCCTGTCTCTGTCTCATACCTCCCCTGTCTCTGTCTCATGCCTCCCCTGTCTCTTGCCTCATCTGTCTCATGCCTCCCCTGTCTCTCTGTCTCATGCCTCCCCTGTCTCTTGCCTCCCCTGTCTCACGTCTCCCCTGTCTCTTGCCTCATCTGTCTCATGCCTCCCCTGTCTCATGCCTCATCTCTCTCATGTCCTCCCCTGTCTCATGCCTCATCTCTCTCATGTCCTCCCCTGTCTCATGCCTCATCTGTCTCATGTCCTCCCCTGTCTCATGCCTCACGTCTCATGCCTCCCCTGTCTCACCTGTCCCATGTCCTCACCTGTCTCATGCCTCTCATGTCTCCCATCTCTTGCCTCATCTGTCTCATGTCCTCCGCTGTCTCACGTCTCCCCTGTCTCATGCCTCCCCTGTCTCTCTGTCTCATGCCTCCCCTGTCTCTTGCCTCCCCTGTCTCTCTGTCTCATGCCTCCCCTGTCTCTCTGTCAAATGCCTCATCTGTCTCATGCCTCCCCTGTCTCTCTGTCTCTTGCCTCCCCTGTCTCATGCCTCATCTGTCTCATGCCTCCCCTGTCTCTCTGTCTCATGCCTCCCCTGTCTCTTGCCTCATCTGTCTCATGCCTCCCCTGTCTCTCTGTCTCTTGCCTCCCCTGTCTCATGCCTCATCTGTCTCATGCCTCCCCTGTCTCTCTGTCTCATGCCTCCCCTGTCTCTTGCCTCATCTGTCTCATGCCTCCCCTGTCTCTCTGTCTCACGTCTCCCCTGTCTCTTGCCTCATCTGTCTCATGCCTCCCCTGTCTCACGTCTCCCCTGTCTCATGCCTCATCTGTCTCATGCCTCCCCTGTCTCACGTCTCCCCTGTCTCATGCCTCATCTGTCTCTTGCCTCCCCTGTCTCACGTCTCCCCTGTCTCTTGCCTCATCTGTCTCATGCCTCCCCTGTCTCTCTGTCTCATGCCTCCCCTGTCTCTCTGTCTCATGCCTCCCCTGTCTCTCTGTCTCATGCCTCCCCTGTCTCTTGCCTCCCCTGTCTCACGTCTCCCCTGTCTCTTGCCTCATCTGTCTCATGCCTCCCCTGTCTCTTGCCTCATCTCTCTCATGTCCTCCCCTGTCTCATGCCTCATCTGTCTCATGTCCTCCCCTGTCTCATGCCTCACGTCTCATGCCTCCCCTGTCTCACCTGTCCCATGTCCTCACCTGTCTCATGCCTCTCATGTCTCCCATCTCTTGCCTCATCTGTCTCATGTCCTCCCCTGTCTCATGCCTCCGCTGTCTCACGTCTCCCCTGTCTCATGCCTCCCCTGTCTCACGTCTCATCAGTCTCATGCCTCCCCTGTCTCTCTGTCTCATGCCTCCCCTGTCTCTTGCCTCCCCTGTCTCTCTGTCTCATGCCTCCCCTGTCTCTGTCTCATGCCTCCCCCGTCTCACGTCTCATCAGTCTCATGCCTCCCGTCTCTTGCCTCATCTGTCTCATGCCTCCCCTGTCTCTGTCTCATGCCTCCCCTGTCTCATGCCTCATCTGTCTCATGCCTCCCCTGTCTCTCTGTCAAATGCCTCATCTGTCTCATGCCTCCCCTGTCTCTCTGTCTCTTGCCTCCCCTGTCTCATGCCTCATCTGTCTCATGCCTCCCCTGTCTCTCTGTCTCATGCCTCCCCTGTCTCTTGCCTCATCTGTCTCATGCCTCCCCTGTCTCTGTCTCATGCCTCCCCTGTCTCATGCCTCATCTGTCTCATGCCTCCCCTGTCTCTGTCTCATGCCTGCCCTGTCTCTTGCCTCCCCTGTCTCATCAGTCTCATGCTTCCCCTGTCTCTTGCCTCCTCTGTCTCATGCCTCCCCTGTCTCTTGCCTCCCCTGTCTCACGTCTCCCCTGTCTCATGCCTCCCCTGTCTCATACCTCATCTGTCTCATGCCTCCCCTGTCTCATGCCTCACGTCTCATCTGTCCCATGTCCTCACCTGTCTCATGCCTCTCATGTCTCATGTCCTCACCTGTCTCTTGCCTCATCTGTCTCATGTCCTCACCTGTCTCTTGCCTCCCCTGTCTCATGTCCTCCCCTGTCTCATGTCCCCCCTGTCTCATGCCTCCCCTGTCTCATGTCCTCCCCTGTCTCATGTCTCCCCTGTCTCATGCCTCCGCTGTCTCACGTCTCCCCTGTCTCATGCCTCCGCTGTCTCACGTCTCCCCTGTCTCATGTCCTCCCCTGTCTCATGTCTCCCCTGTCTCATGCCTCCGCTGTCTCACGTCTCCCCTGTCTCATGTCCTCCCCTGTCTCATGTCCCCCCTGTCTCATGCCTCCCCTGTCTCATGCCTCCCCTGTCTCATGCCTCCGCTGTCTCACGTCTCCCCTGTCTCATGCCTCCCGTCTCATGCCCCCCCTGTCTCACGTCTCTCCTGTCTCATGCCTCCCGTCTCATGCCCCCCCTGTCTCACTGCCCCCCCTGTCTCACGCCTCCCCTGTCTCACGCCTCCCCTGTCTCACGCCTCCCCTGTCTCACGTCTCCCCTGTCTCACGTCTCCGCTGTCTCACCTGTCTCATGTCTCCCTGAGCGGTGAAGATGACGGCCTCCAGCCCGTCGTCAGACGCTGCCAGCTGTTCTCTCTCCACGACGTCCTGCAGCCGGCTCAGGATCTGTCCGTCCGTCAGCTTAGAGTATCTCAGCACGGCGCAGCGCGACTGGATCGGCTCGATGATCTTGTCCGAGGCGTTGCAGGCGAGAGCGAAGCGGGTCGTCTTCGAGTAGATCTCCATGATCCGCCTCAGGGCCTGCTGAGCTCCGTCCGTCATGCTGGAGGAAGGAGGACAAAAGGACGGAGACACCAGAGGAGACATTTAGTGTCCTCAGAGGAACGGTTTGAACGTCACATTCAGAACATGTTTGATGAGGACGCTTTCAAACTTTCTCTTTATACATCTCAGGTGTTATCTATAGGAATGTTATTCAGTCTCTATCCACAACTCAAAAATATTTAGTTTAGTGTCACAGAGGAGGAAGGAACCAGAAGAAATTCACATTTAAGAAGCTGGAATCAGAGAATTGTGACTTCTTAAAATGAATCAGTCTCTCTGTCTCTCTGTCTGTCCCTCCCTCTATTGTATTGGGCCAGGGTCAATTATAACCTCCTCCTCTTCTGTTTCTAGTCTCTGATCATGTTTCATTGTAAACAACCAATCAGTGTTTAAACAAACAGGAGGAGAGCTAGTAACGTTAGCAGCACCGCTAACGGCTAACCAACAGGAGGAGAGCTAGTAACGTTAGCAGCACCGCTAACGGCTAACCAACAGGAGGAGAGCTAGTAACGTTAGCAGCACCGCTAACGGCTAACCAACAGGAGGAGAGCTGGTAACGTTAGCAGCACCGCTAACGGCTAACCAACAGGAGGAGAGCTAGTAACGTTAGCAGCACCGCTAACGGCTAACCAACAGGAGGAGAGCTAGTAACGTTAGCAGCACCGCTAACGGCTAACCAACAGGAGGAGAGCTAGTAACGTTAGCAGCACCGCTAACGGCTAACCAACAGGAGGAGAGCTAGTAACGTTAGCAGCACCGCTAACGGCTAACCAACAGGAGGAGAGCTGGTAACGTTAGCAGCACCGCTAACGGCTAACCAACAGGAGGAGAGCTAGTAACGTTAGCAGCACCGCTAACGGCTAACCAACAGGAGGAGAGCTAGTAACGTTAGCAGCACCGCTAACGGCTAACAAACAGGAGGAGAGCTAGTAACGTTAGCAGCACCGCTAACGGCTAACAAACAGGAGGAGAGCTAGTAACGTTAGCAGCACCGCTAACGGCTAACAAACAGGAGGAGAGCTAGTAACGTTAGCAGCACCGCTAACGGCTAACCAACAGGAGGAGAGCTAGTAACGTTAGCAGCACCGCTAACGGCTAACCAACGGAGGTTCACTTCAGTTACACTATGATGCCTTCAGGCTCTGCTCAGTGAACATGAGTACTGGCTGAAGGTACATTATAACGTTATCATGATGTGTTCACATGTCATCTGTAAAATGTAGTTTTGGTGATAAACTTGAATAAATCCAGTAGTTTGAAGGAGATGTTTTCACATGAATATAAATAGATATTAGAGATGAATTATGAGCTGTCTAACTTCCGAACACATAAAAAGCCTGGTTCCCTGGTTCTAAAGTTCTCTGGTTCCCTCTGCTTCTAAAGTTCCTCCCGTGGTCTCACCTGTCGGCTTCGTCCAGGATGATGATCTTGTGTCGTCCTTTAGGCAGCGTCACTTTCTGCTGAGCGAACATCTTGATCTTGTTCCTCACCACGTCGATCCCTCTGCAGACGAGGTCACATTCATCAACCACCAATAACCTGAGGTCCAGGTCCACGTCCTGGTGTCTGAACATCGTCGTGTTTTTATATTTATTCATGTCTCACCTCTCGTTGGAGGCGTTGAGCTCCAGCACGGCGTCCTTCATGGAGGCTCCCAGCAGAGCTCTGGACAAACACAGGATGCTGGTGGTCTTTCCTGTTCCTGGAGGACCTGGATCACACAAGGTATTATTATTATTATTATTATTATTATTATATTACATATATATTATATATATATATATGTAATATATTATTCCTCACTGATAAAAGTCCAGATTACACTATTCTACCAGAATAAGCTGCTTTATAGGATATGCTTATAACAACCAAAAAACAGACGTCTTCTGCTTATTTTCAGTTCAGTGGAAGAAAGTAACTGAGTACATTTACTCAAGTACTGTATACAATACAGAGTATTTCCATTGTCTTGTACTTTTTACTGCACTAACTGTAACTTTGCAGATTTAGATTATGAATACAAAATATAAATGATGGTTTACTGAGTTGGTAAAATCACAATAAACAAAGTGATACTACTAGAAGTACACTGTTAATGTGTACACATGTACACAGTATTTATCTGTTGCTTGTAAATTAGATTATGGTGCATATTAATGTAGAAATATACATCTGTGTGTTTTTATTCATTCTTCAATAAAAGGAGTCATTTGATTTGTTGACCAGAATATGACAATATTTATTAGAAATAAAATACTAATTACAAAAATATGATGATGTATTATTATAGACTATAAACAAGCTGCAACAATAAAGCGATGAACACAAATGCATCAATTATGAAACAATATTATTATGTTATATACTTTTACTATTTGTGCTTAAGATAATAATTTTACTCGAGTGTGATTTTCAATGCTTGTACTTTTAGTAAAGTATTCCTACACTTGTGTTATTACTACTTTAACTGAAGTAATATGAAGTAAAAGTACTTCTGAACACCCTTTACTTAAGTTTAATGTGTTCATAATGAATGAAAGTATAAAGTAAACTAGTTGAGTCCTTTCGGTCCTCACTGACCTGCGATGATGACGTTGGGTACGTTTCCCTCTCGCGCGAACACCTCGAGCCGGCTCACGGTCTCCTCGTTCCCGACGATCTCGCTGAGTTTCGTCGGTCGGTACTTCTCAACCCAGGGCAGCTCGTAATGGCCGCCGGAGCTTTTAACCGACGCTTCTCCAGCTCCCGTGTCCGCCTTCTGCCCGCTCTCTGTCGGTTCTTTCTGCTCACATTCAGGCTCCATCATCTCCACCTCCATGTTTGTTTCTGTCTGTCAGAGCCCGCGAAGAACTTTTTCTTCTTCCCTCCCTGACAACCGCGTTCAGCAAACACTGACGCCTCATTGGCCGGAGCGTTTCTTCTTCTTCTTTTTTGAGGTTTATTGGCGGTTGGCAAACAATGAATTAGTGCATTACCGCTGCCAACTGGTCTGGAGTGTGGATCAGGATGTCTCATAGTATAGTAGTGTAGTATAAAATAAAATAAAATAAAATAAAATGAACATATATATTATCCCCTGGCATTATGTTTAATTATTTTATTTTTTATTTTATTGTGATTGATTGATACGAGTTATATGTCTTAGTATTAGATTGTCCATATTATAGAAATTATTTCAAGCTAATTCATGCAAACCCCACTAATTTGAATACGTTTTGGTATGAATCTTGGTTGTATTGGAAATATATGAAATTAAAAGCTGCAAAAGAAAGTAGAGGCAGAAGACTGTTTAACGAATAGTGCTTGAATTTACTAACCTTTAATTTAAATTGAACACCATTTATATTTATTTATTTATTTATAACAATGTTTATTTTATTAACTACAATGTGTATACTTTAATTTACTTTCTTATTTGTTGTTGTTTTATTTGAGGTAGTTTATTAGATATTTGATATATATTTTACTACTCAGACACATAAGGACTTTCACACAATGTTAAACCTGCCTTGTTTGTAAATTCATTATTATTCATTATTAGTATTTTTACTAAAGTAAAGGATCTAAATACTCCACCAGTAATAAGCATGTTAAATATGGATATTAATGTTTTTAATACATGTTTTCAGATGAAAGACGCCCCCTAGTGTAGTTACCATGGATGTATACATTTGCTTTTTAATTATCATTTATTTTATCTTGAAATTACTAATTTCTTTTCTTATCAATTATTTATGTATTTATTTTGACCATGGATGTATTATTTATTTATTTATTTTAACCGTGGATTTATAATTGTTTTAAACATTTTATTATCATTTTTTCTTTATTATTTTTTTTACCATGGATGAATAGAGAGAACCGAGATACGGATGTAGCGCGCTGAGGCCTCAGACCGGAAGTCGTCATCGCCCTACTCTGAACCACTTCCTACTTCCGCAAACACAACAGCTCCGTGTAGTTTCCCTGTTTTATCGGTTGATCAATGCGGTGGTTGACTTCTGCCTTTCTTTACTCTATTTACATATTCTAACAGTTCTGACATTTAATGAGTGATTGATTTAAAAAACGTCATGACGGCCAACAGCCGCTGTTCCGCCGCCGAGCCTCCGGGCCTGGAGACCCAGCGGCGGGAGATCGAGTCTCTGCTGCGGGAGTGTGAGCTCCGCGCTGGGGACAGTTGGTGAGAGTCACAGACACACACACACGCACAGTGACAGGGCTAGCTGTTAGCATCACACGGCTAACTGTTACCTAACGGCTATTAACGGTTATCAACGACAGAGTCGAGTCGCCACGTCTCGTAGGTGTGAGATTGTTGGGGCCGTTTTTAACGGCTCTGTTCTATGTTAGCTTGCGCTAACCAGACAGACAGACGTCGGTAACTGACTGTTAGCACATCGATGCTAACGCTAGCCTGTCAACCAGTTTGGGATGAGACGTTCAGGGTTGACTCGTAAACTTCCACTTTTGTTTTTTTTATGTATGTAACGTTATATTATCCCCTGGCATTCAGTTTATTCAGTTTTTTTTAACTTTATTGTGATTGATTGATATCACTTATATGTCTTAGTATTAGATTGTCTATAATATATAAATTATTTCAAGCTAATTTATGCAAACCCCATTCATTTGAATACGTTTTGTTATGAATCTGGGTTATAGTGGAAATCTCTGAAATTAAAAGCTGCAAAATTCGTCCCAAATGTATTCCTCTTAACGTTTCACATTAAGAGGTGAAGGCAGAGATGAAAGAAGTATTCTGAACCTTTACTGTAGTACAAGTACTTACACGTCCCTGTAGAAATACTACACTACAAGTAGAAGGGTTATAAATGGATAAAAGATGATTTAGTTAAAAAATATCATAGAAGTGTGATCTCTTGTCTTTAAACGTGACGCTGATTTTGTCCTAATTAAGAACAGAATATATATTCTGCAGTGTAAACATGACCAGACAGGTTTCTATTGTCGCCTCTATTCTTTCTTTTTCCTTCTCTTTCTTTTATTTTCTGTTCACCATCAACACTTTTATGAATCACAGAATAAACACCTCTGTACATTTACTTTACATGAGCACAGTGTTATAGATGATACAAGGTGTTCTTTATAACAGTCTGACAAGGTCATAATAATAATGAGGTCCAGAACAGAGGAAAGAAGTCTTCTGACTCAGACTCTCAGTGAAATGAAGTGAAACTAAAACTAAAGTGCTTTAGGTTGGATCTGTGGACCAGCTGTGCGTCTCTGTGACGGTTTGCCTGTTTGTGTATAAAAAGCTGCTCGTCTTCATGTTTGAGTCTCAACAGACGGATTAAATCCAAACTAAAGTAAATGAAAACACTGATGCTGAGGAGGAGGTGGTGGTGGTGGTGGTGGTGTTGTTGTTGTTGTGGTCAAATAGTTTGGACTCGTGTTGTTGTGTACATGAGGGTTAGCCTCTGTGGAGTCCAGCTGAAATGATTTGTCTATTAATTGATAAGCTGAACATTAGAGTTCGGTGATCGTTAAACCACAAAGTGTTTTTTAAATCCACATCTGCAGCTGTTTGTGGTAATTGATTTGTTGTTAAAGATATTTTTGAAGTTGAGTATTATCAGTTGTACTCTGTCTCATTTTATCATAAACAAAAAGACCGCATGTTGACGTCACTTTGGGCTTTAGGAGATCGTAACGGACATTTTGCAGACTAATTTCTGACGTTTTATTGACCAGTAATTAATACAAAATAGATTGAAGGACAATGAAAAGAACAGTGAGCTTTCTGGTGAAAAGAGCGACATCTTCTTTGAGCCTCGTGTTGTCCAAAGACATTTGATTTAAAATGATACAGAACCACACAATGCTTCACTTTGGTGCTCTCTGAATGACTCATCAATCTACAGTTAATGTTAATAGTTTAATGCTAATCTTTGTAATAATTATCCTGTCGATCAGAACGTTGAGAGACAACAGGTCGTTGTGTGAGTGTGGTATTAATGTGTGTGTGTGCTTGTGTGTGTGTGTGCTTGTGTGTGTGTGTGTGTGTGCTGCAGGTACGTGATGGAGCGTCGTTGGTATGAACAGTGGAAGGAGTTCGTGGAGACCGGAGACCAGAACTCGTCTTCCTTCCCCGGACAGATCGACAACACTGAGCTGTTTGAGGGTCAGTGAACGCCTCATGATGTCATCACCTGACAAACGGCACTCCTCAACTTTCCTTCTTCCTTCTCTCTTCTATCCCTAAAAACAGCACTT
>JAFEUB010000263.1:127500-150000 GCA_024529925.1 Ophthalmolycus amberensis | reverse complement strand
TACAGCGTGTTATAAAAGTCATAGTACAGCGTGTTATAAAAAGTCATAGTACAGCGTGTTATAAAAAGTCATAGTACAGCGTGTTATAAAAAGTCATAGTATAGCGTGTTATAAAAGTCATAGTACAGCGTGTTATAAAAGTCATAGTACAGCGTGTTATAAAAAGTCATAGTACAGCGTGTTATAAAAGTCATAGTATAGCGTGTTATAAAAAGTCATAGTATAGCGTGTTATAAAAGTCATAGTACAGCGTGTTATAAAAAGTCATAGTATAGCGTGTTATAAAAGTCATAGTACAGCGTGTTATAAAAGTCATAGTACAGCGTGTTATAAAAAGTCATAGTACAGCGTGTTATAAAAGTCATAGTACAGCGTGTTATAAAAAGTCATAGTACAGCGTGTTATAAAAAGTCATAGTATAGCGTGTTATAAAAGTCATAGTACAGCGTGTTATAAAAGTCATAGTACAGCGTGTTATAAAAAGTCATAGTACAGCGTGTTATAAAAGTCATAGTATAGCGTGTTATAAAAAGTCATAGTATAGCGTGTTATAAAAAGTCATAGTACAGCGTGTTATAAAAGTCATAGTATAGCGTGTTATAAAAAGTCATAGTATAGCGTGTTATAAAAAGTCATAGTACAGCGTGTTATAAAAAGTCATAGTATAGCGTGTTATAAAAAGTCATAGTACAGCGTGTTATAAAAAGTCATAGTACAGCGTGTTATAAAAAGTCATAGTACAGCGTGTTATAAAAAGTCATAGTACAGCGTGTTATAAAAAGTCATAGTATAGCGTGTTATAAAAGTCATAGTACAGCGTGTTATAAAAAGTCATAGTATAGCGTGTTATAAAAAGTCATAGTATAGCGTGTTATAAAAGTGATAGTATAGCGTGTTATAAAAAGTCATAGTATAGCGTGTTATAAAAGTGATAGTATAGCGTGTTATAAAAGTCATAGTACAGCGTGTTATAAAAGTCATAGTACAGCGTGTTATAAAAAGTCATAGTATAGCGTGTTATAAAAAGTCATAGTATAGCGTGTTATAAAAAGTCATAGTATAGCGTGTTATAAAAAGTCATAGTACAGCGTGTTATAAAAGTCATAGTACAGCGTGTTATAAAAAGTCATAGTACAGCGTGTTATAAAAAGTCATAGTATAGCGTGTTATAAAAGTGATAGTATAGCGTGTTATAAAAGTCATAGTACAGCGTGTTATAAAAAGTCATAGTATAGCGTGTTATAAAAAGTCATAGTATAGCGTGTTATAAAAGTCATAGTACAGCGTGTTATAAAAAGTCATAGTATAGCGTGTTATAAAAGTCATAGTACAGCGTGTTATAAAAAGTCATAGTACAGCGTGTTATAAAAAGTCATAGTACAGCGTGTTATAAAAAGTCATAGTATAGCGTGTTATAAAAGTCATAGTATAGCGTGTTATAAAAGTCATAGTACAGCGTGTTGTAAAAAGTCATAGTACAGCGTGTTATAAAAAGTCATAGTACAGCGTGTTGTAAAAAGTCATAGTACAGCGTGTTATAAAAGTCATAGTACAGCGTGTTATAAAAGTCATAGTATAGCGTGTTATAAAAAGTCATAGTACAGCGTGTTGTAAAAAGTCATAGTACAGCGTGTTATAAAAGTCATAGTATAGCGTGTTATAAAAGTCATAGTACAGCGTGTTGTAAAAAGTCATAGTATAGTAGAGCATGTCAAAACCTTCCCAAAGTGATGTAGGAGACTTCCCAGAACCTTCCGTGCAGAGAGAACGTGAAGGAAACACCTTCTTCACCATTGCTTCCTCTCTCCTTCCTCCTGCTCTGTAGAAGTATGTGAAACACGCCAGTATGGAGGTTCCTCAGCAGCAGACCACGGTCCAGCTGCAGGAGTGTATCGAGCTGTTCACCACTGTGGAAACACTGGAGGAGGAGAACCCATGGTAACACACACTCACACTCACACACTCCCTCTACGTGGTAGAAATGAGACGGGTAAATGACGTGTGTGTTTTCAGGTACTGTCCGGTGTGTAAGAAGCACCAGCTGGCCACTAAGAAGCTGGACCTCTGGTCTCTACCGGAGGTTCTCATCATCCACCTCAAGAGGTTCTCCTACACCAAGTTCACCAGAGAGAAGCTGGACAGCATCGTGGACTTCCCCCTCAGGTACACACACACACACACACACACACACAGCAGTCAGACAATATAATAACAGGTTGTGTGTTATGTTGCAGAGACCTGGACTTCTCCGGCTGCCTCCTGAGGAAGAGTCTGTCCAATGGGGAGCCTCCGAGCCGCTATGACCTCATCGCCGTGTCCAATCACTACGGAGGGCTCAGAGACGGTCACTGTAGGTCCCTGTGATGACGACTCAATGAGGTCACGTCCTCTTTTCATGTCCTTGTACTCATGGCCGTGTGTGTGTGTGTATCTGCAGACACCAGCTATGCGTGGAACAAGGACAACGGGCAGTGGTACTACTTTGACGACAGTAAGGTGACGTACGCCAGAGAGGACCAGATCGTGGTGAGCGACACAATTTACTTTAATCTGATGTCACTTCAAGTATTCATAACAGAAATGTTTTTGTCATAAATATGAAGCTGGAGGCAACGTTAAAGAGCAAAGCGTGGTTCCATCTCCTGCAGTAGAAGCTAAACTCTCTCCGTCGTCCCACAGACCAACGCTGCCTACGTGCTGTTCTACCATCGACAGGACCGGATCAGAACACCCAGCCTGCCCCCCCCCACCAGCAGCCCCGCCTCCTCCTCCACTCAGCCCGCCAACGACATCACTTCCTGTAAGGACGACGACGACGCTGCAGAACTGGGCGCCGCCTCCTCCTCCTCCGCCTCCATGGAAACGGACTAAATGATCACTTGATTGAGTTGAATGCTTCTTCACAGTAACGGGTTTTCTTTCTCTCCTTCGTGAGAACAACGGGATTCTTTTTGTTTTTTAATTATTATTTTCCAACAACACTTGAACTTTCTCTGATTACTTCTTTTCCCTCAAAACGTCGTCGGCTCGTCTTTCATCTGTAAACGATGAAACGTTTGATCCTCAGGTAGTCTGAGAGCGACGGTTAATCTGCTTTCTACTGATTATCAGCAACAATATTTATGATCAATAATTCATCCAGTGAACTAATTTGAACTTCATTTATTTAAATACGTTTAAATGATGCGTTATTACAACTCGAAAGTAAAGAAACACAAAGATCAACTTGTCTTTAGATGAATTCATGGATTTTCAAAACAAAATCAAAATAATTTGCTTTAAAAAGTATTTAGTTTGTTTTATAACGCATCGTTTAAACGTAATAAAAGATTTTACAGAAACTAAAATAAAATACAAGGTTCAATATTTGATATTAAATATTTAAAAGCTATAAACACGAGTTATATATTTATAAATTACAGAAGACGTGTTAACAGTTTATTAAAAACAAACCTCTAAAATTACACAAGTAGAAGCTCTTAAATATTCACATGAATTTGTCTAACCTGAACTTTATCTGCAGATAAATATTAATAACTTCTCCATGTTTTTAGATGAAAGCACTTCTTTGTATTAAACTCATTAAAGTGGCCTGAGGAGCCGAGTGAAAGGGATTCTGGGTAATCTGAGTGTTAATAGCAGATCATGTAATATTGAACAAAGCTGCCGGGGAAGAGAAGTTAATTCACGTCTTTGTATATTTTGGTTGTTTTTCTGGTATTCATTTTTTTAATGGAATAAGTTGGGCGGTCACATGACGTCAGTTTGTTTTGGGTTGTTGGTCGACGTGTTTATTTTTCATATTTATAGGTGAAGCTTTGAGATGATTTGACGGAGGTTTAGTGTTGAGCGCTCACTGATCCTAGGAGCAGCTCTGGTACAGTATTTTTGTATTGTAAGAGATGTATTCATATTAATATTATTGTTGCTGGGCAGAGCTTGGGCTGATTTCTCTCTTTGGTCTTCCTGTCAAATAGATGAAAATATTTTATTGTACTTTCAATCTTTTGATATGAATAAAAGGACGATTATTATCACGAGACCAGAGACGCTTTTAACTTTCGTTACTTTGTTTAGTTTCTGCAGGTCTGAGGTTTAAGGTTAAAAAAGGTAAATATGATTTTATAGTTCGTCTTTAAGCTCTGCTGTTTACTGACAATGATCAAGACGTTCTTTTTACTTTATGCTCCTCCATGGAGACCTTCATGCTGCTTCACTGATGTGGATGAATAATATCTTTAATGACAAACACCGTCACATTTGAACTATCTGGTCTTAAATATTCATATTACCGGTAGCCACTTTTTTTTTTTACAGAATGAGCCTCAAAACCAAAATTCGAGTTGCGGTCTCTTTTCTTCCGAGGTGTCATTGAAGGCATCACGGTTCAGAGACGAGAGGAGTCGGTCGGTTGTGACGTAACGTTTATTTAAAGTGGAGAAAAGTTCACTCTGTTTCTGTCCCGTCTTCCTGAGAGGATCCGTCTGGTTCACTGAGACTCTACGAGGTTCTGGAACATTCTGGTTAGAACAACTAGAGAACCGGTGTCCTGGAACCCCGAATACACAAACAGCAAATATCTAAATGGAAACTCGGTACAAAGTTAACTTAACGTACATTAAAAACAATGTATAAGAACCTCTTAATGACACTAGAGTGAGTCAGAAGGTCCATTTAATACTTAGTCAGAATGTTTCATAAAAACTGTCTGCGTCCTAATTTATCAACAATCAAAAGTGAGCAACAAGTCTAACTATCAATCTGAACATCTGAACATCTGAAGGCAAAACTCAGAGCAGTTACACTTCTTAAGGCCGATGACCAAAAAAAAAAGGCAGGAAGTGAATAAAGTGGCGGAGATCAGCTTCATGGATCTACTGCTGGAGTTTGTGTACGCTGGGTTCCAGAACCTTTAACAGAGGTTCCGGGTCCTCCTGGTTCTCCTAGAACATGGTGGACTTGATGTCCTGGCTGAAGAAGGTCCCAAAGTTCAGGTCTCTGGACATCAGGTCCTCCTCCACGTCCTCCAGAGCCCACTTGTGCTCCACGATCTCCAGCGCCTCCCACTCGCTCTGACACACAAACGTTTAGTACAAGTCAGTTCCATTCGGGTCAACATCGAGGTTCATTATATTTATGTAATAATACGTATATATATACACAAGTATAATATGTATTATTAGAGTTCTGTGAACATTATGTTTTCATACTCTTAACTTTCTATTATAAAGAGCTTTTAGGACCGAACGTCTTTTTATATTATTGTCTTTAAAACTAGAACCACCTTCAGAAACCTAATGTGTTCATCAGTGAGCATCAGGTGAACCTCTGATCCTCACACTACATCCGGGATTTGAACGAGGTTTTTGGGGACTAGAGGTCTCGTGAGTAGAATCTGGAGCCTCTAGTGGTGAAACCTTTTGGGTTTGTCCGCTCTGGGCTCCTGTAGAAAGATGACGACTCATGCTAAGCTAACGAAAACACAACGGTTCTTATTTTCAGGTGATTCTACAGTAAAGAAAAGATACTTATTAATATGATATCTCACTAAATGTTTCTGAAATACCAACAGAAGTGAATCAAAGCCAAATATTTCATGGATAGAAACATGAATTGTGGAAATGATGACGTTAGTTCAGACACACACTCTGGAGTTATTGGAAACGTTTGAATCACTGACGTCAGAAACAATCCTGCTGATAGTTGAATATTAATAATATCTTTGTTCTTGAACATATGAACCGTGGATTCTTTGTGTTTCTGTCTCACCTTAAAAGCCTTGTTGGGATCGGGGGGCATCGCCATGGCAGCGCCCGTCATCTGGTCCTGCATGACCCGTGATTGGTCGGCAGCTTTAAACAAAAAAAACTTTATTTACACATTTACAGAAATCATTATTTTCCGTCATGAAAAAGTTGAGTTGCTGTTGATGAAGCATCAACTGATATTATTTATCACGTTTCTCTTGGTTGTATGTTTTCTAGAAGAATTGATGGTTATTAGTTCAGAAGTGATGATTATTAGTAACAACCTACCACGTTGGAAATAAGGAAACGTTCTTTATGAGTTGAATCAGAAGAAGAAGAACTCACCGTTGTCTTGTCCCAGGATGAGGCTGTACATGCTCCTCAGACCAAACACATTCAGGAAATACCACGACGCTGAACTCACCCTGAAGGATCAACAGATATGAAACATTAAATAAAGAAACAGGACATTAAGAAATAAACAAACATGTACAAACTCACCCCAGTTATCAAATAATCAGGATCATTTTATTCAATGTAATGCTTATTTAACCTTTTTCATTTCAACGTCATAGTGGCACTTTATCACATCTTTATTAATCAGACAGTGACGTGAATATTAATTATATATAATAACTAGACAATTTCGCAAGAAATTTTGACAGTGTGGCTTCTCCTGCCCGAAGACGTCGCAATATATACACACGCCAATGTTATTATTTTTAAGAGCTAGAGTGAGCTTATTAGTGTCGCTCCCATCATTGAGAGAGAGCGAGAGACTGCGTGCAGTAACTGGTTGCCATGGTGAGGACGCACCTGGTGTTAGAGGCAGACTGATTAAGAAACATTACAGTAAACAGTGATTTTGGACAAAACCTCTTTTTAACAAATTAGCAGGAGTCTGAGTGCCAAAATATGGATACCGTGAGAAAGATAAGACTCTGCCGAACGCGCTGATGTGCAATACAGACCCAACATTTTCCTGAAACTTAATCTGTCTTCTTGAAAACTGTGCTAGCTATCAAAATGTCCGTTTGGCTCAATAAAGTGCAGCGTTTTGTCAACGTTTTAAACTTTGAATCCTGTTTCTACGTTAATGTACGGCTTGTCAATATGGGCCCAAAGTGTTTTTTTGCTCTCTTCACGCCGAAACCCCATTCAAGTGAATGGAGAAATTTTGCTCCGTTTTTCGGGATTTTCGGGAAAACTCCTGGGCGAATCTCTCCGAAAAATAGATAGCCAACAATTCCCGATCAGGCCGCACGTTTTGAAGTATTTTTCACGCCGCTGTTGGCAACGCTGTGTGAGGAGAAGCACGCCAAACTTTTGGATAAACCTGATTATTATGATTAAGCCCGATGGATAATATACAGTGTGGCTTTGTAGCACAAAGGCGGTTTTACTGCCTTTGTGCTACAAAGCCACACTGAATAAATTGCGTCTATATTAGTTCATATGATGGTTTTGGGTCTCTGTTCAAAAATAAACAGCTAATTAATAACTTCTTGTTGAGGTTAAACATATTTAATAATAGAAATAAAACACTGCGCAGTTATTTATGCAGTTATTATTGTCGTGTTGTGTTCATGGTCCGGTGGGACGTTACAGTGTTTCTTTACCAGGAGGCGTCCAGTGACAGCAGGTCGATTCCTCGCTGCAACATCGGCTTGAACCTCAGAGTCAGAGGGAACGGGACCTTAGCTGCACGACGACAACAAACACCATGTAAAGAACCAGTAAACAAACAGTAAACAAACACGACGATCAAATGAAGATTTTTTACTTTATAAAGCGTCTAAAAGCAAATTGTCCTCCTTTGTTTAATCGTCAGACAAATAAAGAGAGTTGTTATCACGTGATCAAGTTACAAAGATTCAGAATGAAGGACCAAACGCCGCCACCACCTGCAGATCGTAATTCATCATTTTCTTCACTACAGTGAGAATAAACTGAGCTTCACACGGCAGCGATGCCCCCTAGTGGACCACATCAACATGACCACTGTACGTGGGGTTAATGTGTTCATGAACTCACTTATGACGAAGCCAGAGAACGCCCAGTTGATCCATCCACCAATCACAATCATGGGCAGCACGTTGGTGAGGTTTCCCTTCATCATGTCGGTCAGCATGCTGGTGTCTGTTCAACGTCAACCATCACAGTGTAAATAAAGGTTTATCGTTAACCATCGCAGTGTAAATAAAGGTTTATCGTTAACCATCACAGTGTAAATAAAGGTTTATCGTTAACCATCACAGTGTAAATAAAGGTTTATCGTTAACCATCGCAGTGTAAATAAAGTTTTAACGTCAACCATCACAGTGTAAATAAAGGTTTAACGTCAACCATCAGTGTAAATAAAGGTTTAACGTCAACCATCAGTGTAAATAAAGTTTTATCGTCAACCATCGCAGTGTAAATAAAGTTTTAACGTCAACCATCACAGTGTAAATAAAGGTTTAACGTCAACCATCACAGTGTAAATAAAGTTTTAACGTCAACCATCACAGTGTAAATAAAGTTTTAACGTCAACCATCAGTGTAAATAAAGGTTTAACGTCAACCATCACAGTGTAAATAAAGGTTTAACGTCAACCATCAGTGTAAATAAAGGTTTAACGTCAACCATCACAGTGTAAATAAAGGTTTAACGTCAACCATCACAGTGTAAATAAAGGTTTAACGTCAACCATCAGTGTAAATAAAGGTTTAACGTCAACCATCAGTGTAAATAAAGTTGTACTGACTCAGTAGAACATGTGTTTCTAGTCTCTGATCATGTTTCATTGTAAACAACCAATCAGTGTTTAAAGCAACAGGAGGAGAGCTAGTAACGTTAGCAGCACCGCTAACGGCTAACCAACAGGAGGAGAGCTAGTAACGTTAGCAGCACCGCTAACGGCTAACCAACAGGAGGAGAGCTAGTAACGTTAGCAGCACCGCTAACGGCTAACCAACAGGAGGAGAGCTAGTAACGTTAGCAGCACCGCTAACGGCTAACCAACAGGAGGAGAGCTAGTAACGTTAGCAGCACCGCTAACGGCTAACCAACAGGAGGAGAGCTAGTAACGTTAGCAGCACCGCTAACGGCTAACCAACAGGAGGAGAGCTAGTAACGTTAGCAGCACCGCTAACGGCTAACCAACAGGAGGAGAGCTAGTAATGTTAGCAGCACCGCTAACGGCTAACCAACAGGAGGAGAGCTAGTAACGTTAGCAGCACCGCTAACGGCCAACCAACGGGAGGAGAGCTAGTAACGTTAGCAGCACCGCTAACGGCTAACCAACAGGAGGAGAGCTAGTAACGTTAGCAGCACCGCTAACGGCTAACCAACAGGAGGAGAGCTAGTAACGTTAGCAGCACCGCTAACGGCTAACCAACAGAGGTTCACTTCAGTTACATCATGATGCCTTCAGGCTCTGCTCAGTGAACATGAGTACTGGCTGAAGGTATTATAACGTTATCATGATGCGTTCACTTGTAACATGTAAAATGTAGTTTTGGTGATAAACTAGAATAAATCCAGTAGTTTGAAGGAGATGTTTTCACGTTAATATAAAATAGATATTAGAGATGAATTATGATGTTTAACTTCCTAACACGAGCTCTAAACCAATTATTATACTTCATTAAACATAATTATGAAGAGTTATTCATCAATAAAGACACAATCTTTTGCTTCCTAATCTTCTGAGTGTTGTGTTCTAACAGACCTGTCATGGGGTTCTTGGGGACGACCTTCCTCTTGACCTTCTTGAAGAAGCCGGTCTCTGCGTCGTTGAAGTAATGTTTCCTCATCGCGAACGACTGAAGCAGAGAAGACATGAAGACACACAACAGATCAACTCTCTTTACTCTATATACAGACACACGTCTGCTGGAGTCATGCAGGTTTAATATAAATGTCTATGATACATATTACACATATAATATGATCGCGGTACGATCGCGGTACGATCGCGGTACGATCGCGGTACGATCGCGGTACGATTACGATCGCGGTACGATCGTGATACGATTACGATCGTGGTACGATCGTGATACGATCGTGGTCTCTCACCTGTCGGGGGATGTACTTTCCGTTCTCTCGGAGGATGCGGCTGCGTAGGAGAACCTGACTGAAGAGAAACAACAACACGACCTCAGATCAGTTCAGAACCAGATCATTCTGCAGCATCACTACAACAGTGACGACACGTCTACATGAACTCATGAGTCTGAATCTATCATCTTCAGATGAAAACATGTGATATGCTGATGTTCTCCAGGTTCTAGGATCATAGATAGATAGATAGAGCGAGAGAGAGAGAGAGAGAAATATGTAAACGTAGTGTAAACACCTGAACATGTTTCAGGTCAATCTTCAGAGCCACTGGACGTCGTCTCACCTGTCAGAGACCTGCTCCAGGTCAACCTTCTTGTCGCTGTGCAGCAGCTGGGTGACGTAGTGACGGATGATCCCCACGAAGAAGGTGATGAAGACGATGGGCAGCACCACCCACATCCGAATGCTGGAGTCCAGCAGGAGCTCTGGGTCGGCCATCGCTCTCTGTTCAACCAGCCAGCCGGAGGAAGTCGCTCTGGAAGAGGAAAATAACTGTGTTTACATACTTCACCTTCTGAACTCCACAAATACAGATTATTGGAGCCAGAATCTGTAAAGAAACGTTGGTTTACATGGTGTGTTTAACACATGGTGTGTTCAAGGACTTAAATAATTATATTTATGATATAATGCAGTACTATTATAGAGTACTACTATCACTGAATATTATACAGAGTATCTAAATCTGGCTCCGCACTGAAAAACAACAACATTAAACTGCCCTTAAATGTTTTACAAAGTGATGAAAACAGAATAACATGCTTTATAATAATATTAATGTAAAAACGTTTATTCTGCATTAGAAGTACTTTTACTTTTTATACTTAAAGTAGATTTTACTAATTACTTTTGAAAAAAAAAATTAATGAAAAAATGAATGATGCTCAATTTATATATATTAATGATAGTAAACCTAAAATAAAAAGGCCTATAAATAATACAATAAATAAAAACACTATTAATACAATTATTAAAATTATTTTAATAAATAGAATGATGATTTAATACTGGAAGATAAATACAGTGAATTATACTTTTGCACTTTTATTCAAAAATAAATGATGCTCTATTTATTTTCATATACGACATATTAATAAACCTAGTAATACAAGTAACATTTAAAAATAATAATAAATTCAATAAAAACACATACAAGTATAGCTACATAAAATAAAATAAAAAATGTTTTAAATAAATACAATGAATGAATTATAATCATGGAAGAGAAAAACAACCAGTTGATTTTACTGTTTTACATTTTGAAAGCAGGACTTTTAATTTAATTGAGTATTGTTAGACTGCAGTATTTCTACTTTTACTTCAGGAGTACTGAGTACTTCTTACACAACTGCAAATAAACGTAACGTTACTCTTCCTTAAGAGACAGTCAAAGTTAATAATCAACAGTTACACGATGTTATATCTGAGCAGATGTAACGTTAAACACTGAGACTCAGTGACACATTAACAGACCTGTTGTAACGGCTAACAGCTAACGGCTAACGGCTAACTAAACAAAACAACCGGACACTACTGAAGCTCCCGTCGTTGCCTTTAACGGAACAAACTGAAGCTAAACTAGCTAGCTCGCTACTGACACCTGCGCACTCCTCACTAACCAACAGCCAGCTAACAGCTAACGTTAGCATCAGACGCTGTTTCTCCGTAAAGAAAGTTAGCTAAAGCTAAAGACTCAGTTAGCTTACCGGTCACTCTTTAACCTTTCAATTACCGGATCTACAAACCGTTTGTCTCGGTGGCAGTTTGTATTTTAAAAACGTTAACGGACACATTTGTTGCTGATAATATCCCGAATTAATTTATATGTTTAAAATCAACGTTAACTCACCACATTAGGAACTTTTGCTGCTGCAACAGACACGTTCCGCAGGGTTGCGAAAACTCAACGATGCCCTTCCGGTTCGACCGGAAACACAGAACATGTGATTCGTAGCGTTAAACAAATACAATAATAAAATAATAATATTAAATTAATTTTGCTAAACGTTTGTGTGCAAAAAATGCAGTGGTTTATCGTCACAAATACACATATATAAATACAAAAATAAAATAAGGTGAGTGAATAAAAACATCAAGTATTAAGATAATTTACTTATTACAAGTACTAATACCACACTGTAAAAATACGTCATTACTATTACATGCCCTGCTTTCGAAAAAAATACTTAAAAGTAATATCAACTTAATGAATTTAAAATAAAAGTATTTATTAATCAGTATTTATTACTATTATACCACATTTACCTCTGAGAAGTAGTGGAGGAGGAGTATAAAGTGTCATATAATCGAAATACTGAAGTACAAGTACCCCAAATGCGTACATAAGTACACTACTTGTGAAGATGGACTGTTTCATATCATACATTCATCTCACCTTTTAAACTTAGGTGCCTAAAGAGTCTCTAATGGGGTTCGGATGGTTTCAGGTGTGAAACAGTGACACCTGTTGGTCTCGTGAGGAACTGACTGTGATGACTGCAGAAGCAGAACATTGTGCTGAATTCATATTTTAATAGAGATAAACATCCTCCAAAAATTCTATAGAATTAGAAAGAGAATGAGTAAAATAAAAGTGTGACAACAACTTTTATTTTTTTGTTTTTCCTCGAAGAAATGAAAGACAAAAAACATCTCCCAAATAAGAAGAAAAGGTGTATTTTCAAATTTTTAAAACCTATTTTTACAGACTGGATTTTCTGTGATGTCGCGTTACTGCTTTATTTTAATTTATTTAATTTATTTATTTATTTTATTTATTTTATTTATTTTATTTATTTTATTTATTTTATTTATTTTATTTATTTTATTTATTTTATTTATTTTATTTATTTCATTTATTTCATTTATTTCATTTATTTCATTTATTTCATTTCATTTCATTTCATTTTATTTTATTTTATGAATTTATGAATTTATGAATTTATGAATTTATGAATTTATGAATTGATTAATCATATTTTTTTTCCGGTTTCATCTGTTGTACTGTTTTAGGTTCAACTCTTACCTGTGTTGTCATCCTTTGTTGGGCCTCACTGAGCTTTCTGTTGTTTTATTGCCTCTCTTTTGCTGCTCTGTCTGTCAAAGCACTTTTTAAACTTTGTTTTTAAAGGTGCAATATATAATGAAGTTATTATTATTATTATTATTGTATTGTGAGCGCTGCAAGGTATTTTTCTGTCATATCAACAGATTATTATAGAAAACATTTTCTCTGCCAGTTTACAGCAGAGATGACTCCAGCAGACGTGTGTCTGTATATAGAGTAAAGAGAGTTGATCTGTTGTGTGTCTTCATGTCTTCTCTGCTTCAGTCGTTCGCGATGAGGAAACATTACTTCAACGACGCAGAGACATTTATGGAGAATTAATCCCGTGTGCAGATACTCTCCTTTTTTATTTTTTTTTACCACAAATACAAGACGAGATGTGCAACAACTACCGCTCTGCATGAAAATAATGTCACACACCGTCTGTGTTGTGTGTCTTGTTTATTTTGTGTGATGTTTCATGTTGAACATATTATGAAAATGTCACAACAGTTATTTTAATTTCAGGTTTAAGGGAGAAACCACACAACTGTGACTAAAAACACAAACTGTTGAACCTGTTTTTACACTTTTGTTTGTGCACAAATTAAACAAATCAGATACGACCTCTTAGTTAATAGTTAGTGAGCTTTAGAGGCGTCGGGGTGTCATTCTTTTAAATTTTGGACAGAGCCAGGCTAGCTGTTTCCACCTGCTTCCAGTCTTTATGCTAAGCTAAGCTAACCTCGTCCTGACTCCAACTCCGTTCGTGTGCTCCTTTAATCTTGTGGTTGTTTGTGAACTGCTTTGTTTCATAAGGATGTTTTTCTAAACCCCTAATCATCCCCATCTTCCTCATCCTCATCATCCTCATCCCCATCCCACTGTAATGTGTGTGTGTGTGTGTGTGTGCAATCAGCCAAACACAACAGGACACACCTTTTCCATCAACGTGAACAGATTTTTTATATCTTTAGAGCAATAAATATTTCCACTTTTTTTCTCCATATCTCTGCAATTTTCAAAAACAAAGTACAAGTAATATATATTTATATACACAGCTAAAATTTGTCCTTACGTAATTTTTAAAATAATGTCGTCTCTGTTGACACATATTTGACACTGTACTCGTACAACTTTACAAGGACTATTCCAGTCTCTCTTTGCTCTACATTATAAACAAGAAATATTTGTTCTCCACAAAGCGGTCCGTAGTGTTGCAGCGTACAACGTAGACCAGGTCCATCGCCCCTCGTATAGATACACACAACACAGACTGCCTTTATGCAGGAACAGAAGAATCTGAGTCAGATCTGATGTGCTTTCATTATATTTGTCTTTTTTTAAAGGTTCCCTGTTTTGCCCGCAGAAGTCAGACCAGATCTGTTTCAGATCTTCTGTTCCTGTGTAAACCCAGCCAGAGACAAACTGCCCCTCTGTGGAGGAAAGTGAGTACTCGCATTGTTATTTTTTCATATAACGATGGTTATGTACATTCATGTTTATAATACAGTTTTCATTCAGTGCAGATACTGTAATAAATACCACATGCAAACTGATAGTGGAGAGCAGGCCCGGGCAGAAAGAAAAACATATTTAAATTGAGCATTTAAAGGACCACGCCTGTTGTTCTTTGTATGTTCTTAAACTGCATGTACTGTACATTACTTCTGCAAACAATGCAACACATTTTAGATGGATTTCCTTCCTTCCAGCCAGCTACTCATTTTAGTTTATTTAAATGAAAAATCAACTTGCAAAGACTTTGAGTCTTGCAGCAGAGAATTTGTCTTTAACATTTATGTTGAAGAGTTGATGTTTGGTTGCTGCTAGTGTTGCGTTGATGAGCTTTGTTGACGGCAAATCAACCACAGAATTAACAAAACAAGGAAACATGGGCATCGTTTAGCGGAGGAAGAGAGGGTTGTTTGTTCTTTTGAAGTAGGTTTGAAAACTTTCCTTATTGAATATACTGACAGGAGATAATGGTGCACTTTACTGGGGCCGAAGCACGCTCATGTCAGAAAGACTATCCATGAGCACAAGACCATGGCTGAAAATGTGCCTGTTCGCCTCAGATATCCTCCAGCAGTGAACACTAACAGGATCTGATCCAGCAAAATACTGACTTAAAACAAACAAACAACAAAAGCAGCACAGCTCCTAAAGCGTTGGTGCTCGGACTCCTAATAAACGTCGATAGTGATGGATTATCGTTCTAGAGATTGACTCTGAAACCAAAGGTTGTCCAAAGGAAGGAAACTAACGAACAACTTGGAGGGCAGTAATGTAAAGTACATACAGTTTGTAGTTGTTAGGCTACAACATGCAAAAACAAACCTGGGTCTGGACCTTTAAAATGGGAACTTTAGTGAGGCTGTGCTTGATTCAGCTCGGGCATCGCAGTGGAACAGAGTGAAATGTTGTGTAATCCGGTACGAGGTAGGTTTGATCCAGTAATCCTCGAGACCTTTGTTTAGTTGTTCGTGTGTTTAGTTACTTGTTTTATTCTGGATTAGACTCGGTGTGAAGTGTTTCTGTCGGTGACTGCAGATACATGTTAGGGACCAAACAGTCCACAGCTCAGCATGTGTTGTGTGTTTGCTTTAAAAGGCTGTTTGGTAGCAGAAGTGCTGCTTGGTTCCATTAAAACGTTGAGAGGCTTCGCTGAGGCTCTGCGATGATTCAGAGGTTTGTGTTTGCAAAGAAAACATGTGGGGGTGAGTGAAAGTAATTATCAGTCTGTATTAAAAATATTAGAACATATTAGTTGTATGTTAGTCACAGAAAATTCTTGGTTTTTGTTGTAAACATATTAAAAATTAAAAAGTTTTAGTACTTCCATAAGATGCCCAAATCAGAAAAATAAATAAAAATCATCTCACACTCGTAAAGCACATAACAAAATTAAAAATGCTAAAAATACAAAACAGCCCAAGGAGTACGTTATGTTAGTAGAAGCTTGTCACACAACAATATTGATAATAATATCAGTAGCACACTCTAAAAAGTCAAAGGGGTTCTTCAGATTGAAAACAAAAGGGGACCCAGGACGGTTCCCTGAGGAACTCCGTCCACTGATTATAATCCATGACGGTGTTTCCACAAACCTGGAAAACAAAAAGGCTTCTACAAAAAAAAAACATTTCAGGGATTTTTATTGTTTCATTTTTCTAGCGAGGAACCCAAAAGTTACTCAAATAGCCTGAAGAACCCTGATGAACGTTTGGTTTTTAGAGCATACGTTTTGTTAATTCAAGCGATTCTGAACCTCGGTTACAGATCGATGCCGTTGGCCCCGTTGAAAAAGAGAACACACTGTACAGTTAATATCTACAGTTGGCGCATACAAGTAATCACAGGGAAACTAAAAATCATGTCGTTAACGTTTTGCATTCAGAACATCAGAGGAACTTTCCCATCATCCGCCAGTGACACGCTGGTAAATATTTATATGAGGCTGACAAAAGCCTACAACCTTTGACAGGAAAGCAACAAGCACTGAGTCCAAAAAGTCCAAAAAGTACAAATGGCTGGTAAAATAGCTCGAATGGTCGAAGAACTTTCTATCAGCCATCGTGGGCTTCCTGCCCTGACATCCGGCCATCTCCATCAAATACACTTTAATACTAGTGTGGTAGATGTGACACAAAAGTGCAAAAATAACGTGTAAAAATGAGTTCGTTCAAGAGTATTTCACTTGGTGCTGCGTGACGGTGGAACATGTTCTGTGAGATGTTAGCGAGTCCTTCAAGATGAAATGAGGTCCAGTGTTCAGGTTCCTTTGTTGGATGACGAGGGAGACGAAGGCCTTTTTTTTAAAATATAGTCAATGGCTTCATGTTTCTTATTCTGAATGGATACAATCAATCAATATGTGACTGGTTTGGATGCTGAATTGTCTTTATATTCCAAGGTGGTGAATCAGAAGATTATTTGTTGTTATTTTTATACCATCCCTCCGTCTGAAGGCACCTTATTCTCTCCGTTTTGCAACCCGAGGAGTAAAAGTGGATTTAATTTTGTTCCCCTTTCAGGTCACCAGAAATGTTTCACATCTTATTCAGAGAAAACAACAACACAGTGTGGACTGGGTGGGAATTTAATTATTGTTTTCTAATTAGCCAAACATGCTAAAATAAATGCTTTTGCAAACATGAATGCACATTTTTGCTTAAAATGTAATGCGGATGCTAATCAGATCAGAATCAGCTTTATTGGCTGTGGTTTATAGTGGTGATGTAACTGCTAAAGGTTTTAGAGCATTTGTTGACATCACAATGTATCATCTGATCTTGAGACAACAACTAGTGCTGATATTTAGTTTAACACGCTCATTGTGCTGATTTATTCATGTTTTAACTCTATCTGAAGTCATTTATACGTTTGTGATAGTTGATCTCATATTTACTTAAATGTTCTATTTCCACACAGCTCCATTCCTCTGCTCATCAGAAGAGAACTGAGCAATAAAGTCGACCTTTACGTAATATTAAGAGTTTCATTACGACCAGAAGTTCGACGAGCGAACCGTCCCATGAACGACTCTTTTGGGTTCAGGGAAAAAGTAGCGAATTACAAATCTGTCTGCTCCTTCAGCACCACGGACAGCGGCATGGATCTATCGACACGCAGCTCGGCTGGGCCATTGTTACTACTTTGAGGTCCTGATGAGTTAAATCAGAGATATTCAAGTGTTTGTTCTCGGAGGATGAATCAACTCAACAAACGTTGTTCGCTGAGTTAGAGACTTCTCTTTCCCAATTTAAGTCAATGGGGAAAAGTGTTTCTGGGCCCCATCACGTCACATGACATCATTGTCAAGATGGAAAATGTTTTCTGAGACACTAATGATAATATTGACAATATTTCAGTCGATTACAATCCGTCAGCTGACCACGCTTACAAAGTAGTTATGGAAGTGTTTTTTGGATGATGCCCAATTCAGATTTTCTAAACTGAATATGACTTTTTTGATTTTGATTTCCCACCCAGTTCATTTTATTTGACATTTCCAGTGATCTACCTGCTGAGAAACGTTACATCTTCTTTAATGTAACCTGAAATAACTCATGACTTTATTTTAGTTCTCTGGCTTCATCAAAGGCAGACAAGCCAGCGACACTAAAGACTCTGTTTCCCAGACTGCACCCTGTTTGGCACCTTTTTTCCATAATCTCCTTCCCCGGCAACATAAAGGGTCACGTACAATATGGAGCATAATACAGTTGACATTATAAATTCTGATAAATTCAGGCTCATATATACCGGGACACCGTTTAGTACAAAGAATCAAACGACTCTCTCGACTCTCTCTAAAGATTAAATATTTGGGAAAATTGCAATGTCAAAAGTCAACCACTCCCACTTTAAAGTCCCAATCCAAAACAACAGTGTAGCGCCCCCTGCTGGAACCCTGTAATCCACAAACACTCAAGGCTTTTTACTCATTTTTGCAAAACACAAAGGTAAAAATACACCTGTGGTTTTTATTGTTATGATGGCTTATTTAAAGTTTTAAAAAAAGTTTATTGTAGAAAGTAAAGTCTTCTGGTAATCTTCACTAATGCACTTTTTTATGGTCAAATAAATGCTGGATTGGGGCTCTAAATTACAACAACTCCCTCCCCCTGCATATAGGATTTTAACCACAGACACACCGACACTCATTAGCTATTGCACAGGTCATGCACGCCTGTCTAAGACACAGAAACTGCACCACATCGCCTCTCAGCATCACCTCATGGCTTGTAATCTGTCAACAACCAAAAACAATGGCACGAGTGCTGTTTGTGTGCAGAAAAACAAAGTGGTGCAAGACTGGTGTGATTTTTTTGGAGTACAGTAAAAGGAACTCGTCCCGTCGACCGATATACGTAGCGTTAACATCGGGCGCTAATGCTTGTGTTAAATTCACAGGCACTGCTCCCTTCACAGCTGGTCCCCGAAACCATCTGTTGTTTCGCGACAGCAACTCACAGATTCTTACTCACAACATGATGCGAAACACAACGCGTCCTCTCGGGTCCGGGGCCACCTCTGAAGGGCACTACGAAGGGAAGATGGAGGAGGTTTTCACCACGACCACCGGTGTGTGTGTGTGTTACGTTCTTGGTGCAGGTGTGAGAGTCTCTCTACCTGCAGGGGAAGTGGATGTGAAAGTAACACAGGCTGAGTAACTTCCTCTTCCCCGCTCTCAGTGCTCTCTTCCTCACTAGGTGGCCATGTTGGTACGCCTGCATCTCCCCTCCTCCTCCTCTTCTCCTCCCCCTCCTGCTCCCTTTCACTACCGCCCCCCGGTGGCTCACTGCGGGGTGGCGGACCACCGTCCTCGGCTCCTTCTGCCTCCTCACACGACCGTGCTGATCCGGCTGACCGGTTTCGATTTGGGGCCCGCCCCTTGCCCTCCTGCCCCCGGCCCTGGGTGCAGGGAGAGCGCGGCGTTCGACGGGGGAGGCAACGGCGAGTGCGGCGGCGGAGGCGGGATGGAGGAGATCGACGGGTACTGGGGCCCGTAGGACTGCGTCGGCGTCTGGGGCACGAGGCGCGCCGAGGGCGTCTGGGGAGGCGGGGTGGAGAAGATGAAGTGGGTGGAGGGGGAGGCGGAGGGGGAGGGGCTGAGTGGGGAGTGTGTGTGCACGGCGTGGTTGTGAGAGTGTGTGTGAGCGTGGGGGTGGGGCTGCGAGTGCGAGATGGTCAGGGGGAGCTTGCCGCCTCCCCCCGGTCTCCCCGCCGCGGGGTGCGAGTGGAAGAGTCCGTGCGGGGTAGTAGGGGTGACGGGGGAGTGCGGGGAGAGCTGCGGCGGCGGCGTGATGAAGCCCAGGTTGTAGCGCGGGTGCTGGCCGACACCATGTTGCACCCTCTGATGCTGCTGGGGATGAGAGGGAACGCAGCTGGGCGGGCCCTGCCGCCGGGGAGCCGAGAACCTGTGCGTGAGGGCGTGGTGCTGCGGGACGCTCTGCATGTGGTAGCGGTGGTGGTGGTGGTAAGGTGGCGGCGGCGTCTGCTGCTGCTGCTGCTGGTGCCCAGTAACACTGACTCCTCCTCCTCCACTGCTGCCGTGGCAATAGTGAGCATGCAACGCCTGGAGCTTGGACGGCCCCCCTCCCGTACCTCCTCCCCCTCCAAGTCCTCCCGAGTCCGACTGGACGAGGTTGGGCGATGGGGAGGGGCATGGGGAAGGGGAGGATGGGTGGGCGATGGGAGGCGCGGGGGCGGGGTAGTGGGGGGGCGATGATATCATCAGGGGACTCGGAGGACCCTGAGGAGTCGGTGACGTCATCGTCAGGGGACCAGGACACTTGCCTCTGCGGCTGCCGAAGAAATTCCCCAGCAGGCCGCCGCCGCCAGTCGGCCCTCCCCCACCCGCCATCCCTCCTCCTCCCCCACCCCCTCCCCCGCTCACGAGGGGGGAGGTGGCGATCCCCCCCTGGTTGTGACAGAGCCCCGGCCCACCCCCCACCCCTAGTACCGGGGCTCTGAGTGGGGCGGTGTGGCCGGTAGGCTGCTGGAGACGAAGGGACCATCATGGGGCTGTAGGAGAGACCTCCAGCATGCAGGGGGCGCTGCTGGTGAGGACGAGGGCTGTTAATAATGGAACCCTGAGAGAAGGGGAAGGAGGGAGGAGAAGAACAAAGAGAGGAGGAAAGAGAATGAAATATAGAACCAGACTACTGATCAGGAGACAACCTCCAGTTCAACTTGCAAAGGGAAGTCAAAGCTTCATGTGTTAAAGCTGCATTCTCTCTACTAACCACCAGGGGGCGACTCCTCTGGTTGTATAGAAGTCTATGAGAAGATGACTCTACTTCTCTCTTGATTTATTACCTCAGTAAACATTGTAAACATGAGTTTATGTCTCAATCTCTAGTTTCAAGTCTTCTTCAATACAGCATGATGTTCATTTAGTACATTATGGTCCATTTAGAGTCACACAGACCATAAAGCAGGGGATGCTTTAGGGGCGGGGCTACACAGTGATTGACAGGTCTCTACCAGTCACTCCACCTCAGTCCAAATATGGTCACTTCCTGTTCACTGGTTGCAAAAAGCCAAGATGAATTGAGAAATCAAGAGAGAAGTAGAGTAATTTTCTCATAGACTTCTATACAACCAGAGGAGTCGCCCCCTGGTGGACACTAGAGAGAATGCAGCTTTAACACATGAAGCTTTGACGTCACGTTCCAGAACCGGAGTTCGGTTCCTGTGGGTAATTCACAGAATCCTCAACATTGAGAGTTGTCTGACGCCTCAGCTGTATTTTGTGTTTAGTGCTGATTAGCAACCGTTAGCATGCTAAATATAGATGGTGAACATTGCACCTGCTAAACATCAGCATGCTAGCAGTGTGAGCACGTTAGCTTTAAGCTAAAAAAATAGCCTCAGAGCCGCTATCATGGCTGCAGAATAATCACTCTTCTGGTCATCATTATCATTTAAAAGTCTTTATTGTGCTCATTAACGGAATTTATTTTGTATATCAACTCAAATCAACGAGGAACAGTCCAAGTCTTTCAAGTCTTTGCAAGTTGATTTTTTACATTTTTCAGCAGCTGCTTGGAAGATTAATGTTGAAACTCAGTGTTTGCATTGAACATATATTGTCAGTGAGTTAAACAGACAGATTGCAGGACAGACATGCAGGGAAGAAGAAGAAGAAAGAGTTAAGTAGACAAAGACAGCAGAACTGGTGGCGTTTTGTTTACCACAAATAAATACGACAAAGAAAACAAGTGCAATCTACTATTAAACTGTCAAATAATGAACATGCAAAGCTGTAATAATGGATCTCCAAAGATCGCAGAAACTGGACAAAGCGCTCGCAGGTTAATATGAAAATATTCACAAACACACGGAGCTTTCACGAATCCAACAAACATGCAGCCGAACGTGTGCGTGGCATGCTGGGAGGTCCCCCCCGACAAACTTACTTCAATGGTACTGTCCAATGACCCAACACTGTTCCTACGACCTCGCTTCCCTGTTAGCCAATCAGAACGAGGCAGGGTTAAAAAGAAATAGTGCCAACACGTGATCCCGTGAACAACATTTTCACATTCGTTTGTGTGCAGATCAAACAACATACAACATGTTCATCAGCGAGCTTCAGATGTGTTGGAACGTGTATCTTTCAGACAGGCTAGCCTCCAGTCTTTATGCTAAGCTAGGCTAACGACGCCCTGACTGCACCTTATCGCACAGACATAAGATGCATATTCCTAAAATGATGAATTATCTCTTTGAGCACTTTGCAGGATTAAACTGAGTGCACGTACTAAAGTACAGTTTTATTCTAGTTTCTTTCCACTTCACTGCTACTTTAAACACGTCAGACGAGAATAAGACAATTCTTTACAACAATACAATTCATTTGACATCTGAAGTTACTTTGCAGATTGAAATTTTACAAAAAAATAAAAATGTATATAAAAATAAAAAAAACATCAACGAGCTCCAACATAAAATGCTGAAACTCTGGATCAGTAATATTTTATATAATTCTACCATCATGAGTGAATAATGAATATGTGTACTTCTAATACTTAAAGTTTATCTTACAAATATTACTTCTGTATTTCTATTTAGATCGGATTTTGAATTTA
>JAFEUB010000263.1:105000-120000 GCA_024529925.1 Ophthalmolycus amberensis | reverse complement strand
CCGGGTTACAAACACAGTACCGCTGACTGGGGGGGAGGGAGAGAGAGAGAGAGAGAGAGAGAGAGAGAGAGAGCGAGAGAGAGAGAGAGAGAGAGAGAGAGAGAGAGAGAGAGAGAGAGAGAGAGAGAGAGAGAGAGAGAGAGAGAGAGAGATGAAGGAAACATCAGGACTCACTGGTTCCTCTGTGGGGTTCAAACCCACGAAGCGGTTCAGTACCTGAAGGCCTCCACCAGTCGCTCCACCCGCTGAGCTTCACCCTGAACTTTAATCTGAGCCTGGAACTTCCTCAGAGCCTCGTCTAGATCCATCGCCGAGAAATCCATCTCGTCCAGAACACAGCTGCAGACCGACGCAGAGGAACGAGATCAGCTGATACATACAGGAACACTTCGACTACTATTTAAAACACTTCACCCACAAAATGATCATTGGTTCAGGTCCAAGTATCCATCAATCATTCACCTCTTCAATTGTTGGAGGAGACTTTCTCTCCACGGTGAGCAAAGATTCAAACAACTTTGATGAATGGAAGTGAATGGGGGCCCGAGTTTAACAGCAAAACTACTTGAAAACATGCGTTTACTCTCACACAACGCGTTCATCGAGCCGTACGCTCACTACCAACAAACAAATGCATCTTCACTGAAACGTTCCTATTTAAAACACTTCGGGATGAAGAGTTTCTTGTAAAAGTGTTTTAAAAAGCACGTTTTGAATGAAAATTCAAGGATTCAAGGACGTTATTGTCATTATGCACAACGAAATGCAGTTGTCGCCCATTTTTCATTAAACATTTTCAAACACGACAAATAAAACAGAACAAAAACAATAGTGCATTCCTGTAGTGCATTTCAAAGAAATCTGCATCAAGAGGAATAAAAACAATATGGCCGACATCTTCACTTCACAAACGCAACATACTTTCAATATGTTTGTGTTGGTGCTCTGCGACTGGATGAATGACACTTGAGAGTTTGTAAAGCAGATGTCTTCATATAGTTCTGCTATTGTTAAAAAGTGTCACCCATTGACTTCCATTGATAACATTTCGCACCGTTGAGACGTGAGAGAATAACGGAGAGTAACGGACACACAAAAGGTCATTTTGTTGTGTTTCTTGAAAACAGTTTTAAACATTTGCACAAACAGTCAGGACACAGAAACGACTGAAAGCAAACAGGAAGTGGTTTGGATGCGTTGGACTCACTCCAGGACGTCCTTGTTGAACTGCTGCCGGCTGCCCAGGAACTCTCCGATCATCTGCCGGCTCAGTCCTTTCCTCTCCAGGATGAACCTGGCGATGCCCACCGGTGTGTCCGACGCGAAGCCCCTCTCGATCAGGTACTGGATCCCCTTCTCCGGTTTCCTGCAGCCCAGACACCACACTTAGTTTTACTGAAATTTGGCGTCAGATTTCCTCACTTGATTCTTTATTTTATTGTTAAGCGCTCGTCATTTCAAAACGTTTTGCTTCATAACGTCTGGGTGTTGGTTTTCTCTGTTTTACATATTAAGGAGGACTCAACGCTGCGATACCACACATTCATATCTGAAATCAATAAACAATAAATGAACTGGAGCATAGTGTTGATGCAGTGATTTAAAATTGAAATCTACAGATTTGTTGAGCAACATGCTTTTCTATTCTGCTTACTGATTAATGAAACAGTTTGGTGATTAATGGTGACACAGTTGTATCTTTGTAACAATGTGACAGATTATTGCAAAAAGTGCAGCTCACACTTCATAACAGACTGTAAAGATGAAGTGAAATGTACAATAATAAATGCATGGAAATGTGTTTTGCAGGACGGAAGGTGGTCTGACGTGTCAAAACTAAAAAACTTGAAAGGATGTTTAATAAAATCCAGAAGCAACAAACAGAAGTGGAATCAGGATGGAAACAAAATAAAACTACACTAAACCAAAACTATAACAATATCAAGCGACTTTCAACTGCAGATTTCCATATAGTTCCAAAACAAACAGGAGCCTGGGTAAGAAGGTGATGTATGTTCAGCACAGTGAGATTGTTTATCATTTGCTGAACCAAAGCTTCATGTGTTAAAGCTGCATTCTCTCTAGTGTCCACCAGGGGGCGACTCCTCTGGTTCTATAGAAGTCTATGAGAAAATGACTCTCGAAATTTTAAACGAGACATGTAGAATATTGATGAAATATCACAATTTAAGGCTTCGTTTTGGTTGCTTTTTCTGATAGAAACGTTCTTCACACATGGTGTGTTCAAGGATCATCGGAAAGATGAAAATCTGACGATAATGACGGGTTCAAGAGCTTCTGGCTGTGATAAACGGTGTCGTTTAGGCGATTGTTTAAAGAAAACATGCTTTTCAATCCCGCCGGCGGGTTCTGGGGTCAACACGTACTTGTTGAACAGGTTGAGTCCGATGCGGTACTGCCGCCGCTGCACCACGTCGTTGTTGAAGGCGGGAGAGTCCCAGCTGTGGCGGCTCTCTCTCTGATAGGTCTGTTTCCCCAGCGCCGCTCCGCCGATTGGCTCCCGCAGGCTGTCGCGCGACGAGGAGCCGGAGCTGCAGTTGTTGACCGTCGTGTCGTCGTTGGAGTTGGTGGTGGTGGAGTTGACGCTCTCGTTGTCTCCGTCCGAACAGAGCAGGTGGTGGTGGAGGAGGAGGTGGGGGTGGTGGGCGAGGTGCTGCTGCTGCTGCTGCTGCAGCTGCTGCGCCTCCAAGTTCTGGAGGGCCGAGGAGGAGGAGGAGGACAGCGGCGAGGGCGTGAGCGGTGGCGGGAGAGGGGAGAGAGGCGGCACCGGGGAGGGCAGCGGGGAAGAAGGGGGTTCTGGGTAGCCGTGGGGGAGGTGGTGGTGGTGCAGGTGGTGGTAGTGGTGCTGGGCAAAGTTGTGAGCGTGCTGCATGTAAGGGCCGCCGCCGCCGCCGTGCACGTGGTGCATGTGCATGACCTGCTGCTGGCTGTACTGTGGGTGGTGGTGGAGGATGGTGGGCAGGTGGGGGATGGGCGACGGGTGGGGGTGGGGGTGAGTGTGGGGTGTTGGAGTGGGTGAGGGAGCGGGTGAGGCAGCGGGTGAGGCAGCGGGTGAGGCAGCGGGTGAGAGGGCAGGGCCCGAGCTGAGGGCATCGGTAAGGTGACGTTGGCCGGGCTGCGGGTCTGTCCCTGCGCCGTGGCCACCGAGCGACCGTTGGGTTTGTGTTTGATCGTTCCCTGCGGAGAGTCGGCTTCGCTGCTTCCTTCTCCTCCTCCTCCTGCTCGTTGCTCATCCTCTTCGCTCTCTCCTTCCTCTCCTCCTCCTCCTCCCCTCCTCTCCCTCTCTCCTCCACCTCGCTCCGCTCCTGACGGCTCCTGTTCGTACACCAGGCGTCCGATGGAGCCTCGCTCTGACCTGAAGGTTTGAACAATAAAGTTTAAAAAATAATTCCAGATTTGGTGAAAATAAACTGTCTTAATATTCAGATTTCACTTCACTGTTTCCAAAAGTGAAATTTTTATCAATTCAGAATTTCGCGTATGTCATCGTTATCAATTTAGACGACGTAATTGTGTTTCATGATCATCTCGATATATGACGTCATCACGATATTCCACAAAGATACATTATTACATTGTTGAATCGTTGCCTGAAGCAAACTGTTGGTTTTGTCGTCTAAAACTAGACAGAAATATGACAATATATAGAATAGACACAAATATGCCCTGTACACCCACACACAGATCTAGCAATGATCTGTATAGAAGCTCTCTGATTGGCCGTGCTGACCTGTCACTCATGTCCACTGAGCTGTCACTGGGTGGTTCGATAGTCAGGACAGGGAGGTGTGCTCCTCCTCCTCCTCCTCCTCCTGCCCTCCCTCTGTACTCCCCTCGACACTCTGTGCAGGGGGTGCTGCTCCTCCGGCTGGCGCTGCTGCCTCCCTCCGTCTCCCTGCTGTCCTCCCTCCCCCCTACACCTCCTCCTGCCCCTAACCCTCCCCAGTACTCCGTGTCAGAGCTGGAGGCGGGTCGGGAGATCGGCGAGGACGGCGGGTGGGAGAGCGGCGAGGAGGGGAGGCAGGCTTCGTCCATGTAGAGCGTGACGTCGCTGAAGGAGGTGGCGGTGCTGTCCTCGTGCATGGCGGCGCCTCCCCTCACGCCTCCTCTCCCTCCTCCGACTCCCGGCCGGCCCGCCACGCGTCGGGAAGCTGCATTTGCATTGCGCCACGCGCACTCTCTGTAATCTTCGTCCTCGTCTTCTTCCTCGTCCTCCTCCCCTTCCTCCTCCTCCTCTTCTTCGTCTACCTCCTCCTCGTCCTCCTCATCGTCCTCTTCTCCGTGCTCCTCCTGCGTCCTGCGAGTCTTCGCGACCAGACTGGCAGGTGAGGGAGTCATCGATGGAGTCGGCCAAAGACTTCACCTGCAGTCCAACATAGAGACAAAACACGAGGACCAATCAGAGGGCAGGTTGTTTTTAGATATCTATCTCAACTGCACACTAGTTTACTGTAACCAGTGTAGCATTAAAGCATGTGGAATTAGCAAACCAGCTAACTAGCCAGCTGTCTGCTATAGTTAGCCAGCTAGCTTGCTAATTCCATTGCTTTAATGCTACACTGGTTACAGAATATGTGCTGAACAGTTGGTCAGCTGCAGCTCATTCACAGGCGGCAACCTGCGGTTCTGCCGAGTGAAGCCAAAGCTTCACGTGTTAGAGCTGCATTCTCTCTAGTGTACCACCAGGGGGCGACTCCTCTGGTTGTATAGAAGTCTATGAGAAAATGACTCTACTTCTCTCTTGATTTATTACCTCAGTAAACATTGTAAACATGAGTTTATGTCTCAATCTCTAGTTTCAAGTCTTCTTCAATACAGCATGATGTTCATTTAGTACATTATGGTCCATTTAGAGTCACACAGACCATGAAAGCAGGGGATGCTTTAGGGCGGGGCTACACGCTGATTGACAGGTCTCTACCAGAGACGTATACGGCGTCTCTACGTCACTCCTCCTCTGTGGCCAGTAGAAACGTTCAGTCATCTCTGTGCTCGGATGTTTCACACTGACTAACTTTCTCCTGGAGTTCTTAAATGCATCTTAAAGATGGATGATTAGGGCGACTGTGGGTAAGTGGAGAGCAGGCTCATCCTTCAATGAGAGGATCGGCGGTTCGATCCCCGGCTCCAGTCGCATGTCGATGTGTCCTTGAGGAAGACACTCAACCCCAACATTGCTCCCGTAGCTGAGCCTCCGGTGTGTGAATGTGGTGGGATTGTCACGCTGCCCCTGCCATCAGGGTGTGAATGGGTGAATGATGACAAGTAGTGTGAAAGCGCTTTGAGTGGTCGGAAAGAGTGGAAACGTTTTATACAAGTACAGTCCATGATAAGAAAGCCATCTTCCTCTCCTTGAGGAATGCAGCTGAAAGCTACAAATAAATGCTCGTCAGCAGAACTTGAGTCTTTTCAAGTTCAGGTATTTCCCGCTCCAACTTTTATTTGAGTGTTCACAGTAAACAGCTGCTTTAATGTCCACACATCTGTGAAGCAGGGGACACAGGTGAGTTTACCTGCTTGGAGAAGGAGTCGTCGATGTCTCCCGCGTCGTCCGAACCCCGCTGACCTGCTGACCCTTGACCCTGCGTCTGCCGCTCATCAAAGGAGTACTGGACCCACCGAAGAGCAGAAAAACAAACTGTTTAGTTGTGTGTTCTGTTGTGTGTGTGTTACACACTGTGTTGTGTATGTGTGTACCTGCATCCTCATATTGGACAGGATGATGCGGCGCGTCATCCGGCTCTCCGAGGCCGAGCTGCGAAGCCTCTCGAAGTTCTTGTTCATGCGGTACTGCCTGAACGCCGTCTGGATCGTTCTCGCCGCCCGCCGGGACACAAACTGGCCCCCGTACTTCCTCTCCAGCATCTCCACCTACCGAGGTATCGAAGGGACGGAGGACACGACGCAGGTTCACTTCAGTTACATTATGATGCCTTCAGGCTCTGCAAAGGGTCAATTTAACCCACGCATCGTGGTAACGGACTTTCAGGCAGTAATTTAGAAGCAGCATCGATAACAGCAGAGTGAAGACATCTGCTACTGAACGATCGATCACACACCAGCATTGTGAGCTGATCTAAAGTAACTGAGTTAGTCTTTGTCAGTAACTGTTGCGTTGTTTCTTTAAATGTTCGTCAATAAAAATACAATATTATATCAGCCGACAAAACTGACATCATGAAGAAAGCAGTTTTAGATCACGACAACATTCTCAGAACTGTGACTCTGTGGGGAGAGTTACTGGACTTCATACGTTGCACATAGAAGGACTTTGTCTCGGTGAACGTTTGAGCCGTGACGTGACTTCCAACAGTCTGTTCTTCACTATACGGACAGAAAGCGGTCAGAAATACAGAGACCGGGATGCACTGGAACCAAATGTGATGAAATTGTGTTGAAGAGCTTCGATGCTGCTAAATAGGACAGACATGGAAATCCTGACACGGTGCTGAGTATCAGCCCACGATGATGTGTGTGTGTGTGTGTGTGTGTGTGTGTGTGTGTGTGTGTGAAACACCATGTGTGGGCGCTCTGACGTGCATTGTTCTCTTGCTTTCTTTTTAAAAGGCTGCATCCAACTCAGAATGTAACAGAAACAGTAACGTGAAAACTCCGTGGAGGCTGGTAGACCTCATGTGGTCGTCGTACCTTCTTGTCCTGGAGGTCCGTAGACAGCTCATAGCTGTCGGATAGAGCCTTGCCGCGTTTGCTCTCCTCCTCCTCTTGCTTGCGGAGCGCCAGGCTGGCCGGCTGGTGTCGGCTGTGCTGAGCCCAGGCCAGGCTCGCCGGGCTGGGGGGAGAGATGGGAGAGCTACCCTGAAGGGAGGGAGGAGAAGAGAGGGAGGTCAACTGTTGAATATGCAACTTCAAGCTACTACAGAGAACTAGAGAACTTTCATTTAGTGTTGGTTCTGTCGCCCCCTGTGGACTAAAGTGGTAGTGTTTCTGAGCACCAGAGTCTCTTTAGAAAACCTCTCATTTTACTGCAGCAGGGTCTGACAGTCTGACCCTCTCAGTCCTGGTTCTGGTTCTCCTGTTGCCTCCCTTCCCTCCAGCAGGTCCAGCAATACATCCTGGGTCTCCAGCAGCGTGGTGTCGGTGTCGACTCCCAGAGAGGAGAAGCTCTGCTCCTGGAGGAGGGAGGAGGAGGAGGAGGAGACACTGCAGCTGAAGGGAGCTGAGCTCTCCTCCTCCCTCCGGAGCTCTGACTGCAGGTCCAAGGCTGCAGAGAAGCCGGATCTGGGTCTGTCCACGGTGGACCGGTCTCTGCTGGAGGATCTGGGTCTGTCCACGGTGGACCAGTCTCTGCTGGAGGATCTGGGTCTGTCCACGGTGGACCGGTCTCTGCTGGAGGATCTGGGTCTGTCCACGGTGGACCGGTCTCTGCTGGAGGGCCTGGGTCTGTCCACGGTGGACTGGTCTCTGCTGGAGGATCTGGGTCTGTCCACGGTGGACCGGTCTCTGCTGGAGGATCTGGGTCTGTCCACGGTGGACCGGTCTCTGCTGGAGGATCTGGGTCTGTCCACGGTGGACCGGTCTCTGCTGGAGGGCCTGGGTCTGTCCACGGTGGAGGGCCTGGGTCTGTCCACGGTGGACCGGTCTCTGCTGGAGGATCTGGGTCTGTCCACGGTGGACCGGTCTCTGCTGGAGGATCTGGGTCTGTCCACGGTGGACCGGTCTCTGCTGGAGGATCTGGGTCTGTCCTCGGTGGACCGGTCTCTGCTGGAGTCTGAGCTAAAGGAGGTTCTGGTGAACCTGCATGAGTTCATCTGGTTTCACCAGAATCCGACCCGGTGGCTCCGATGACGAGCATCAAGAATAACTCTATAGAAACAGACCATCTTCTCTCTGATGGTCTCTGTACTGATGGAGGTCTGATGGAGGATCAGGACTACACTGAGACTGGTTCAGGCCCAGTTTCTCAGAAAGCCCTTTCTGGCAGAAGGATTAGTAGTAATATTAGTAGTACTATAAAGAGTATGAACGTACGTGGTGGTACGGAATAGGTGGCTGTGGATTAATGGGTCATATTCAGGACTGAGGATTGAGTCCTCTGAAAATATATATTTTTAAGCATTCAGCTTTCAGCTGTCTGAGCTCCCAGAATGTTTTACTTTAGGGTCAGCGGTGAAGGACGTATCTACTGTCTGCTGGAGCGTCGGGCTCACATTGACCTCTAAACCAGACACTCAGGTTGGCCCTCTGCCGAGCGAACAGCCCGACACAGCGCTGCAGCTCAGCTAGTGACGGCTGACGATGCTGAAGAAGTTAAACATTAAACATGTTACTGCTTTCAATTCCTCTTATCTTCTTTATGGAAGTCTACAACCGTCAAAGTTGTTTTGAACGATCATATTTTAACTAGTGCTGGGCAAGCTAACGCGTTATTATCGCGTTAACGCATTCATTAATTAACGCCGACAATTATTTTATCGCGCGTTAACGCATTTTAAAAATGTATTATTATTGTAACAGACTGTCTCATGTTTATCGTTTTGTATTGGAGATGATATGTCCCTTCAGGGTTGCCGTAGAGATGCACCAGCTGTTGCTCTCCCTGGAGACAACTGGACATCGCTGCGGTAAAGTCAGCAGACACTCAGATCTCCGTGGTCAACTCAGCAGACACTCACATGTTAGTGCACCTATATGCTGACATTCACCATAAACACATTTAAACGCACAGATCGGGAGCGAGCGAAGGACTTTGAAAGTTAGCGGAAACATTAACGTGAGACAACAGCCGGTTTCTTCAGACGAACATCCGGTTTTCAGAATAAGATGCCAACAAAGTATGAATTATATTCACATTAAGTATGAAACATGCTGCCTGCATCTCGTGAACCAAATGTTATTGCCCTTTTGTTCATAAAGCAGTACTTTCAAAATAAAAGTGCACAATACACTACTTTATAATTCATTATTGAACTTTGCCATAACAATGCGATTAATCGCGACTAATCGCAAAAAATCCATGCGACTAATCGCAAAAAATCCATGCGACTAATCGCAAAAAATCCATGCGACTAATCGCAAAAAATCCATGCGACTAATCGCGATTAAATATTTTAATCGTTGCCCAGCACTGATTTTAACCCTTCTTTAAAACTTTGTTGGTTTTATTTGAACGTAGCTTTAACGTGGTGCGTACGTAGGATAACAGCTTCATCAGCAGAACGTCTTGGTGATAACAGAAGTAATTTATTTAGAACGAATGACTTCGATAATAAAACAAAACAATATCCAGTACGTTAAATCCAGTACGTTAAAACAAAAAGTTTCAACAACGAGATACTTCTTGTCAGAAATGTCACGCAGACAACTTTAATGACTGTTTGGTGTTTTGTGTGTGTGTGTGTGTGTGTTTAAGGGTCAGTACCTGTGTGTGTGTGTGGGAGGCTCCCAGGGGCCCGATGGAGGAGGCGGAACCGTAGGGGTCACAGGGGCTGGAGAGGGGGCTGTTGCTATAGCGATGGAAGGGAGGCGGATGGCCGAAGGACGAATCAGAAAAAGTGAGCGCCTCCGGACACTGAGGATCACCCTCCACACTGAGAGAGAGAGAGAGAGAGAGAGAGAGAGAGAGAGAGAGAGAGAGAGAGAGAGAGAGAGAGAGAGAGAGAGAGAGAGAGAGAGAGAGAGAGAGAGAGAGAGAGAGAGAGAGAGAGAGAGAGAGAGAGAGAGAGAGAGAGTTATCAATCTGCTTATAGGTCAAGTCATGGACTGAGATCGTTCGATAACATATCTGTTTGTTTACTAAAACAAAGATCGAGACTAAAATGGCACATTTTAAATAAAAAAACAATACAATCAGATCTAAAGTTCAAATGTTTGACTGTCAGGACATCAGGATGGAGGAGAGGAAGGATTCAAAACAACTTTATTAATCAACAAAGGCAATTAGATTTGAGTAAAAAGAGACAGGAAACAGAAATCTGCACAGACAGACATCCACACGCAAAAGAGCTGTTTAAGGTAAAAACAGATCAAGAGGAAGAGGAAGAGGAAGAGCGGAAACAATATGAGGGAGAGGGAAAGAGAAAAAAGAGATTAGCAGGATGAGATGAGAGACGAGGAACATTGAGTAAGTGCAGAAGGAAGAGCAGAAGGAAGAGGAGTACGTGAGGAAGTGGAAGAGGAAAAAAATAAAGACGTAGAATAGAGGAAGGAGAAGTGGGAGAGGTGTGATTGGTCAAAAGGAGGAACTAAAGGTCGAGGATAAACAAGAGGGTGCTGAATGCAGCAGATCAAACCAGATCAAACCAGATCAAACCAGATCAAACCAGATCAAACCAGACAGAACTGGATCAGACCACACAGACTGGAACAAACAGACCAACCGGCATTAAGAATTAATAAAAGAATAAATCCAGAACCAGAAGAAACAAAATCCCAGACTACAAGACAAAACGAGACTAAATGAAAGTGGAAGCAGACCAAACCACAAATATCCAGATAGAACTTGAATAAACAGAACAAACAAGAAAAACACAATCAAACGTAAACAGACTGAATTGTATCAAACAAGTCTGGACAACAACAACTGGATCAAACCAAAGTAAACAGTACTAACCAAGACCGCAACCAAATTAAAGTAGAAGAAACCGGAATTAACAGAACCAGAAATACCCCAAAAACCCACTGATTTGTACCATACAAGACCAACTGGACCAAACCAAAGCACACAAGACCAAGCAAGACTCAAACCAGATGAAACTGGACTGAAGCGCACTAAACTAGAATACTCCAGACATACTGCATCAAAGCAGAGTAACCTTGAACAAACACACGAACTGCACCGAACCAGATTAAACTGGATGTGTGGCCGGATCAAACCGGATAGAACCGGACAGAACTAGACCAGCTCCTTCCCACCCATCCGGTGACGGCTCATCGCTCACTGGTTCAACATCCTCGTCCGCCTCCTCGCAGAAAGACGACTGATACACGATCAATCGAATAACTGATGAGACGAGGAGGAGATGAGGAGGACTCTGTGTGACGGCCATCATCAGTGTGTGTGTGTGTGTGTGTGTGTGTGTGTGTGTGTGATCATCAAAGGGGCTCTTCAGTGTTAATCTAAGACACCCGTGAAGCTGGCACCGAAGCTAACGTGGGCACTGCCAAGCTCTCACACACACACACACACACAGTCACATGACGATGACTCATGGTTAACAGCAGTGTGTGTGTGTGTGTGTGTGTACAGTGTGTGTGTTGTGAGAGACCCAGCATGAGTGTGTGGGAGCCACTGGATGTGTGTGTGTGTCAGAGATGAAGAAGAAGCTGAAGACATTATTCTGGGATGATGTTGCGTTTACGTCCCTAAACCTGGATGTATTCTCACACACACACACACACACACACACACACACACACACACACACACACAAAGCCAAGAAGTGACTGCACTCATAAATCCCAGTGAAGCTTTGCAGTAAAAACTGAGAGGAAGGTACTCCAGATAATTGCTAACTGTCTCTCTTTCTCTTTCCTCCTCATCCTCCTCATCATCATCATCGTTATCACATCACATCTGTTCTTCATCTCCCTCATTCCTTCGTCTCCTTTCTCCTGTTCCTCTGTTATCTCCTCCTCTCCCGTCCGTCACCTCCTCTTGTCTCTGTTTCACTACTCTTCCTTTCCTCTTCTCTGATTTCCTTTGCTTTCATTTCCTCTTCCCTTCTCCTCTTGTCATCATGTGATAACATCTCCTTTCCTGTTTCTTTTCTTCTCCACTTTGCTCCTCTTCTGACCCTCTGTCATCCTCTCCTTCCACCTCCCTTTCCTCTCCTTAATCGCCTCTCCTTCTCTCCTTCCACCTCCCTTTCCTTTCCTTAATCTCCTCTCCTTCTCTCCTTCCACCTCCCTTTCCTTTCCTTAATCTCCTCTCCTTCTCTCCTTCCACCTCCCTTTCCTCTCCTTAATCTCCTCTCCTTCTCTCCTTCCACCTCCCTTTCCTTTCCTTAATCTCCTCTCCTTCTCTCCTTCCACCTCCCTTTCCTCTCCTTAATCTCCTCTCCTTCTCTCCTTCCATCTCCCTTTCCTCTCCTTAATCTCCTCTCCTTCTCTCCTTCCACCTCCCTTTCCTCTCCTTAATCTCCTCTCCTTCTCTCCTTCCACCTCCCTTTCCTCTCCTTAATATCCTCTCCTTCCACCTCCCTTTCCTCTCCTTAATCTCCTCTCCTTCTCTCCTTCCATCTCCCTTTCCTCTCCTTAATCTCCTCTCCTTCTCTCCTTCCACCTCCCTTTCCTCTCCTTAATCTCCTCTCATTTTCTCCTTCCATCTCCCTTTCATTTCCTTAATCTCCTCTCCTTCTCTCCTTTCATCTCCCTTTCCTCTCCTTAATCTCCTCTCCTTCCACCTCCCTTTCCTTTCCTTAATCTCCTCTCCTTCTCTCCTTCCATCTCCCTTTCCTCTCCTTAATCTGCTCTCCTTCTCTCCTTCCATCTCCCTTTCCTCTCCTTAATCTCCTCTCCTTCCACCTCCCTTTCCTCTCCTTAATCTCCTCTCCTTCTCTCCTTCCACCTCCCTTTCCTCTCCTTAATCTCCTCTCCTTCTCTCCTTCCACCTCCCTTTCCTCTCCTTAATCTCCTCTCCTTCTCTCCTTCCATCTCCCTTTCCTCTCCTTAATCTCCTCTCCTTCACTCCTTCCATCTCCCTTTCCTCTCCTTAATCTCCTCTCCTTCTCTCCTTCCACCTCCCTTTCCTCTCCTTAATCTCCTCTCCTTCTCTCCTTCCATCTCCCTTTCCTCTCCTTAATCTCCTCTCCTTCTCTCCTTCCACCTCCCTTTCCTCTCCTTAATCTCCTCTCCTTCCACCTCCCTTTCCTCTCCTTAATCTCCTCTCCTTCTCTCCTTCCATCTCCCTTTCCTTTCCTTAATCTCCTCTCCTTCTCTCCTTCCATCTCCCTTTCCTCTCCTTAATCTCCTCTCCTTCTCTCCTTCCATCTCCCTTTCCTCTCCTTAATCCCCTCTTTGCTTTCCTTGTTTTGATTACTTTCCTCCTCGTCTACTTCCCGGACATCCAGAAACCTTCAGACCTGATCCAGATCAACCTTCTGTCTCCGTCTCTGTTACAACAGCTGAGCGCATGTTTGACTGATGTTTGTGTGTAAAAGTGAATGAGAACGTTTTTCTACTTTTTCTGTTCCTGCAGACGAACCATCAACATGAAACACTTTCTGTTGGCAGATGATGCAAAGTAACAAGTAAGTAATACGGTAAATGAGACGCATGCTGCAGAGCATGGAGACCATTTTACACTTCACACTGCATCCTCCTCTCACAGTGCAGCCCTTTAATTATAGTAACACACACACACACACGCACACACGCACACACGCGCACGCGCACACACGCACACACGCACGCACGCACGCACGCACGCACGCACGCACACACGCACACACGCACACACGCACGCACGCACGCACGCACGCACGCACGCACGCACGCACGCGCACACGCGCACACACACACGCGCGCGCACACACACACACACACACACACACACACACACACACACACACACAGGCTAACATGCATGTGCCACCTGCACATCAGGAGCAACTTGATGTTGGACTGGACGTGTGATTGGAAAGGACGACTTCTTACAGCTCGCAAAAAAGCTATAAGAAGATAATAAATCATATTCATGATTGAAACACGAGTGTGACACGTGATTTTGAGTGTTTTGAATCCCACAGGCCTCATCCCCACGAGGCGACGTCGTCTTCTGTCTGACCGACGCACGAGAACTTAAAGATGTTAAGTTCACGAGGAAACAAAACAGAAAGCAAAGCAACGAATCCTCCCACTGGAGCTGGAACAGGACGAGGATTTTACATCCAACGTAAAGAAGAGTGAAGAGGATGAAAATAAAGAAAACTACATCACAGATTGTTTTTGGAAGAAATGCTTCATCTGCTATTGATATCAGCTGATGGAGGATATGAGGCGAGCAGCGCTGCCAGATGTGTCCAGATGGTGCAGAGGACGTTAAAGTATTGTTCAGTCTGACTTTCAGAAATACAGAATGTTTACAGCAGCAGACGGAAAAGCAAAGATCTGCACAATAGTTGTAGAATAATTGTATGCAGCTCCACCAGCAGGCCCACAGTATAAAGAGTCAGCCAGTCAGCTCCACCAGCAGGCCTACAGTATAAAGAGTCAGCCAGTCAGCTCCACCAGCAGGCCTACAGTATAAAGAGTCAGCCAGTCAGCTCCACCAGCAGGCCCACAGTATAAAGAGTCAGTCAGCTCCACCAGCAGGCCCACAGTATAAAGAGTCAGCCAGTCAGCTCCACCAGCAGGCCCACAGTATAAAGAATCAGTCGCCCACCACAGCAGACTTCAGAAATATTCCCATCGTGCAGCGTCGGGAGGCGGCAGGTTCTCTCCTCCTCCACATTATAAACAGCACCAAGAAGAGACGTTCTAACCGTCGGTCGTTTAACATTTAGTCAGTAACACAAATACAAATCAATATCCCAACTATGATTGATTATATGAGCACGAATGTATGAACCCTCTGCACTCAAAGCAGTTTCAGGTGTTTCTCTCTGTTCTTCATGTTCTCTGTAACATAAAGTTCCTCTATGAAACAGAACCATCACGACTAGAAGCAGAGAGAACTAGAACATGTCTTTAGTGCAGAATAACACAGTTATGATGACATCAATCATTAAAAAGATGTTTAATGTTTTTGATAATTATTTTTACAAATTTGCCAAACTATGAACTATTCACATGTTTACATCCTCTACATCCAGCCTCTCCTCTCCTCCTCTCCTCTCCTCCCCTCTCCTCTCCTCTCCTCCCCTCCCCTCTCCTCCTCTCCTCCCCTCCCCTCTCCTCCTCTCCTCCCCTCCCCTCTCCTCTCCTCTCCTCTCCTCCTCTCCTCCCCTCTCCTCTCCTCCCCTCTCCTCTCCTCCCCTCCCCTCTCCTCTCCTCCCCTCTCCTCTCCTCCCCTCCTCTCCT
>JAFEUB010000263.1:82500-95000 GCA_024529925.1 Ophthalmolycus amberensis | reverse complement strand
CATATGCTCTCCTCAAAGCCACCAGACTCCACTGACAGAAACATTTTACTTCGATAGTCGTTCATTCAAACTCAACAGAAACCAAATAAAACTCATTCAAACTGTCGGTTAGTCGGCCCACTGTTCCAACAATCCACGACTCTGATTGATTTCTACATTATGAGTTTTAATGATGTACAATAATGTGCTTAGAGCTCGTGTGAGGAAGTTAAACAGCTCATAATTCATCTCTAATATCTATTTCCTTCTTCTGTGACATCTTCAAATAACTGGATTTATTGAGTTTATCACCAAAACTACATTTTACAGATTAAATGTGTGTGTAAACAATAACGCTGCTGCCGTATTTACGCCAATATGACTTTATCGTGAGTGTTGATGTAGCTGCTACAATGTTAGCTTAGCATAGCACCGATCGATCCAAACTCCGTTCAGAAAACAAGTATTTTAAAGAGAGAGAACTAACAAAACATGAATTCAGACTTTTTACAAATCTGCATCATTATGTCGATATTTCGGCGTCCCTTTTATCCATTTATTGCAAATAAATCACAGCAAAATCACTTTATTTTGGGTTCATACAGCTGCAGTAAACCAGCCGACGTGTGGCTCACTAGATAGAGTGAATCCTCCTCTGGATGATGTTATCAACCCACACAAGTCGACGTTTAGCCTCCTGGGATATCTGGGACTTCTACAACATACAACGTGGTGCTTATTACACGCGTCTATGCGGCGCATCATCAAACTGTAACGATGACGAAGACTCTGCTGGAGGGATCGACATCATTCTGGCATCATTTATTGCAATATTTTCAGGACAATTAATTCACACGTCCTTTAATATTGACGTATTGATAAGATCGATTCACCCAACAAACGGTGACCCACGAGGCAGCGAGAGCGGGGTTCACGCCTCGCAGCAGCTGCCAGGCTTTGGATGAAGCGGGAGAAAGCACGCTGAGATCTGCCACATCCTCACGCAACTATAAATAGATGCTCACAGACCACAAAGGTTCACAGAGCACACTGTGCCGACAACGGACACGGATGATACAAGACGTAAGTCAACTTCTACCACAGTTTGTCACGTTGTGGTACAAAAAGAAACATAATTAAAAATCCTGGATATTTTCTTTTATTTCTATTGCAATAAATATTCCGTTTGTAACTTGTTCTTTGCAAAAGGGACGCAAGCGTGGACGGATGAGCCCCAACACGACCCCACAGCCACTTTACAGCTTTAACCAGAAGTGTGAGATTCTCACTGAGGTTCAGAACTGGACTTTAACTTGAAGCATTATATTCTCTTAAGCCAGGGATGCTCACGAAGTCTTCTCTGGTGGTAATAAGTGTTCTATCATTCGCTTAGAAATCGGCATGTCTAAGGAATTCAAATCACTCTTTTATCTGTTAGCAAACTAGTGTCAGCATTGATGAGTCGTTCGGTATGTGATCCCTTTAAACAGGCTGTTTCCAATGTAATATCAACGGAAATCAGCAGTGTAGCCCCGCCCTAAAGCATCCCTTGCTTTATGGTCTGTTTGACTCTAAATGGACCATAATGTACTAAATGAACATCATGCTGTATTGAAGAAGACTTGAAACTAGAGATTGAGACCATGAACTCATGTTTACAATGTTTACTGAGGTAATAAATCAAGAGAGAAGTAGAGTCATTTTCTCATAGACTTCTATACAACCAGAGGAGTCGCCCCCTGGTGGACACTAGAGAGAATGCAGCTTTCAACACATGAAGCACCGACTTCACTTTAAAGAACCGGAGGTTGCCGCCTGCTTTAGACCTGATCAAACCACACCACATACAACCTGTTCATGTGTTAGTACACTGAGGACTCTTCGTCTCTCCTCCTCCTCTTCTTCCTCCTTGTCCTTGTGCTTCACATCACCTGCTGACCTTTAGCCACATTCCCCTCTTCTTCTTTATAATTCTTCTTCTCTTTCTTTTGTCCTTTTTTAATCTGCAATTCCTCTAGCAGCATCCTTCTCAGTATCTTTCTCCTCCTCCTCCTCGTTTAACCCTGCCAGCCTCCTCCTTCTCCTCCTTGTCCTTCTCAACATTATCTTCAGGCAGCGTCCTCTTTTTGTTTCCTTCCTCCTGCCACCTCTGTCCTTCTCATTTTTCTCCGCCCTCCTTCCTCTCATCATCCTCTTTTAACCTCCTGCCACACTACTCCCCTTCTCCTCCTCTTTTTTATTTCATCTCGTCCTCGTTAATCCCACAATCCCCTTGTCACGTCCCTCCACTTCTCCTTTCGCTCTACCCTGTTTCCTTCTCTTCCTTACTTCCTTTTCATCTCCTCGTTAAAGCTGCACTCCTGATTTCCTCCCGTCCTCCTCCCTCTCCTGCTTGTTTATCCTCATTAGTGCTTTTAAACCTCGATCCTCCTCCTCCTCCTCCTCCTCCCCACCCAACCTTTGTCCTCCTTGAGGCCGACGCCCCTCCGTCAGCACCAACAGAAAGCGGCTGTGCGTCTGTCCCTGCAGCAGTGTGTGCAGCCGGTGACCCGCGGTGGCTTTGCCGGGCGGCAGGTTGTGTTTTTTGGCGACAGAAGACAGAGAGAGGATTTATTTATGGCAGCGCCTCGGATCAGTGGACAGAAGCAGCCAATACAACGCCGAGAGATATGCAGAAAATAAAAAAGTCACTGCTCGGGTACAAAGAGACACCCAACTTCACTGTCTCTCCCAGTGTGGACCCGAGTAAATGAAAGCATATAAAGACAGAACACTGTTTAGATGAAGGAAGCTGAATTCATGAGTGTAGAAACAACAGAATGCAGCTTCTGAACTGAACCTGGAAACAGTTTGAGTCTGAAAATGATCTGTGGCCTTTACAATAATAATAGTTATTTCAGTGTGAGGACGTTCTCTTCATCTCCAGCGGGAACTCGAGACGGTTTTCTATGTGCACACATGCACAAGAACATAAAACAGATGAGGACTTGAGACTCGACTTTGAAAAATGACTTGTGAGCATCTTTGTTCAATTAGAAGCTGTTTTTATTTGGAGACCCGGTGTAATTATACAATAGGGTTGCACTCAGGAGACAACCTCCGGTTCTTTAAAGTTCTCCGATGCTTCATGTGTTAAAGCTGCATTCTCTCTAGTGTCCAGCAGGGGGCGACTCCTCTGGTTGTATAGAAGTCTATGAGAAAATGACTCTACTTCTCTCTTGATTTATTCCCTCAGTAAACATTGTAAACATGAGTTTATGTCTCAATCTCTAGTTTCAAGTCTTCTTCAATACAGCATGATGTTCATTTAGTACATTATGGTCCATTTAGAGTCACACAGACCATAAAGCAGGGGATGCTTTAGGGCGGGGCTACACGCTGATTGACAGGTCCAGAGACGTATACGGCATCTCTACGTCACTCCTCAGTCCATATATGGTCACTTCCTGTTCACTAGTTGCAAAGAAAAAGAAAAAAACATCCCAGATGGCGACGGTGAAATCGGTGAACTCGATGCTTCAAAACGTAACGAGTGACGTTACGATGACTACGTACACTTCTTATGTACAGTCCATGGCTGACACCCAAACTAAGCGTTTTGTAAAAGTGTAAAAGTTTGCAGGAAAGAATAATCCTGTTATTATGAATACTGTTCATTGACACTGTGTGTAATGTAGTAGTGGTTAATTATAAAGTGGCGTAATAATCACTGAACAAACCAGACAATGTGTTGGTCTGCAACCAGAGCGCTGACGGGAAACACGTCGACTGACTGAGGAAGAAAACTGGTTTCTTTGAACCTATTTTAACTTTTGCCTTCGTGACCAATCCCCATCTGGTTCTGGGTACAACATGGTGGCAGTTAAGAAAACATTTTCAGACATTAAATATTTCACCTGAAACCCGATTCAGTCACATTCTGTCAAACAAACTGTTTCTCCAGCTTCTCTGATAAAAGCCGTCTCCGGGGGTTACCGGTGAATGGACCGGCTCGCAGCATCACATGCAGTGAGGCCGTACGACGGGCGCGTGGGATTCTCGGGTCTATTCTGAGCTGAGACGTCTGCTGCATTCAGGTGAGAAAGTGAAGCTGCTTCTCGAACGGCGACGAGCCACAACACAAAGAAAAGATCAGCTTCAGATTGATCACCACTAATCTCTGCGGTAATTATCGTTGCTCCCGTTCTCCATTCATCAGACGGTAAGAGGGGAAAGCTCTGCTGCGTGACAAGATCTGAAATCATTATATGACTATCTCACGTGCAGCCTTTTACGTTTCTTATAAACATGATATTTTATGGGTCATAGTTTCCTGCTCATGTCCTAGAAATGAATGAGCCGATGTGTAAAGAGATATAATGTGCCACGAGGACTGTGTCACTAATAAAAGCAGGAGCAGAGCAGTGATTGAACACAGTTCTACTCAGTGAAGCCAAAGCTTCATGTGTTAAAGCTGCATTCTCTCTAGTGTCCACCAGGGGGCGACTCCTCTGGTTGTATAGAAGTCTATGAGAAAATGACTGTACTTGTCTCTTGATTTATTCCCTCAGTAAACATTGTAAACATCTTCTTTAGACACAAACATGTGACAATAGGGTCCAGGTTGAAAAGTAGCCCGTTAAGCCTCGTTGCCCCTTTGAAATATTTAATCTTTCCTCATTTGGCCGCCTTTAGAGATCAATAATCAGCTCCGACCGGTTGGCTAGAAGTTCACACTGAAACTCACATTTCATGCACGACTTCACCGCAAACCCTCAGAGCCACAGCAGCTCGCTGTTCACGGAGAACAGATGGTGTGAATATTCAGACTCTGATTCAGCCGCGTCGTCCTGCAGCGACGTTCACCGCCTCGCGTCACGTTTAACCTGCGGGCGGAGGGTGTTCATTCCGAGCCCTGGAAGAGCCACACACACACACACACACACACACACACACACACGCACACACACACACACACACACACACACACACGCACGCACGCACGCACGCACACACACACACACACGAGCACACGAGCACCTTCTAGTTGTTCTGTTCTTCTGGGGGTGTTTGAAGCCCACAAAATACTGCAGAACACAACACACTGATCTCTCTCTCTCTCTCTCTCGCTCTCTCTCTCTCTCTCTCTCTCTCTCTCTCTCTCTCGCTCTCTCTCGCTCGCTCTCGCTCTCTCTCTCTCTCTCTCTCTCTCTCTCTCTCTCTCTCTCTCTCTCTCTCTCTCTCTCTCGCTCTCTCTCTCTCTCTCTCTCTCTCTCTCTCTCTCTCTCTCTCTCTCTCTCTCTCTCTCTCTCTCTCTCTCTCTCTCTCTCTCTCTCTCTCTCTCTCTCTCTCTCTCTCTCTCTCTCTCTCTCTCTCTCTCTCTCTCTCTCTCTCTCTCTCTCACACACACACAGTAGAGTGCAGGGTAGTTAGCATTTTTGCTGCATCATGCCTCAGTCTGTCTGAGGAAACAGGAGACTGAACTCTGAAGGACACAAGAGGACAGTAAAGACTTCAGGCTTCTACTGCCTCCGTTATGTTTGTCCTCTACTTTCAGCGTCGTCAGTATCAGGAACATATCTCTTGAACAGCAGTGACGGCGTCCAACACTTTGATCCGGAGGGAAATATCTCAACAACAACTCGTCAGATTTACATGACATTTCCAGTAAATATTCAGGGTCCCCAGATGATGATTTGCTGTGTGTCTGATGCCAAAAAGAGGATAGAAGAGAAACAAATAGCAACAAATGATTGCCTATTCTCTTTGCGGGTAACATTTAGCCTGCAACCTGCATGCACTAAAAATAAAATGATGAAAAGAAAGAAAGAGATTAGGAATCATTGTCGAAACATTTATAGAAAATGCGTGTTGATTTCGTGGAAGAGGATTTGCTTCTTTCAGGGAGCTTTCACAGAGTCAAAGCAGAGAGGAGGGGAACTGAACCGCCCTACACATGAAACATGAACAGCAGATTCTATTTAAATGAGAAGCGCCGACGTGCAGCTCTTCAGGAGGTTCTGGCTCATGGACGGAGCTGCAGCGCTGGAATGAGCATCAGCAGAGAATTACTAAGAAGCGTCGGATTATAAGAGCTGCGTGAACACGAGAGGACGTCAGCAGCTGGTGGCAGCTGCTGATGATGAAGATGATGATGATGATAAAAAAGGGCTCCGCCTTGAGGCTTCATTTGCCACATTAATTAAAGCATTTTCAAGATTCAATAATTTATCACGAATCAAACGCAGTTGATTTTGTTTCGGTGCGTTCAACAACAGAAGATATAATCAGGATGCTATCGTTAGGATGCTATCGTTAGGATGCTATCGTTAGGATGCTATCGTCAGGATGCTATCGTCAGGATGCTATCGTCAGGATGCTATCGATAGGATGCTATCGTTAGGGTGCTATCGTTAGGATGCTATCGTCGGGATGCTATCGTCGGGATGCTATCGTCGGGATGCTATCGTCGGGATGCTATCGTCGGGATGCTATCGTTGGTACGCTATCGTTAGGACGCTATCGATAGGACGCTATCGTTAGGATGCTATCGTTAGGATGCTATCGATAGGATGCTATCGATACTCTTATTGGATCTTTTGATTATTTTGTGGGGAAAAAAGACAATTAATGAAGAAAATAATCCACATTTCTTCATTATTCTCGTATGTAAACAAAAGTCTTTCTTGAGCAGCAACACAAGAAGTTCTATAATCATTAAAATACATTATCATCTAAACAAAGATGTCAGTGATCACCTCTCATTGATGATCCTGTTCTTCTAGGGTATCCCACTCAGGATGAGTGAGACGTTCTATTCTGACGACTGGTCTTTTACCCGAGCCGGTCACAAACATTCTCTGGGGTATTTTCATCCAGCGCACTGCCAGTTTAAAGCGTGGACATGAACGCCTCTGTGATGTCTGCTGACACGATTCTCACTCAAGCTCCACTGAGGCCGAGGCCACAACGAACCGCCGGCTCAGATGCTCTGTCGTGTAAGACGTAGATCTACCCGCCATCACCTCTTACAGGCTTCTTGTGCGGCCGAGTCTTTTTGTGGAGCAGAGCGGTCTCAAGAGGTGTGTTGTTGTTGTGTTTAACAAAACATTCTCCAAAGTGAAGCTGCTGTGTGTCCAGTGGAGAGGTCACACAACAAATCCAAATGGATGGGATTATTGAGTTCAGCTCTCAAGTCTCAAGCCCCAGATGAGTTCAGCCTCCAGAGCCTCCTTGAACATCTCATGTGCAACATGATGAAACTCATTTCTGTGTGATTGGCTGTGGCTCCGTGTGAACGTCAGCGTTGATAACAGCCTCTCATGCTCTCATGGCTCTGACCGTCAGCATCCACGTATCAGGACTCTAGTTCCCAGTTTAACGTTAACCGGGTCTGACCTGACAACATCTGATGGAGTTTGTATCCTGTGGTCTTTATCAGAGAGCAACACATGAACATGTGCATGTGCCGTGTTATCTCATATGAATGAATCGCGCTGATCAGATCACGGCTACAGCGGGTCGGCAGCTTGATCTCCGCCTCCTCTCCGCTGGGACACTGAACCACAGATGGCTCCCTGGTTGACTGACAGAGTCCTGATGAGGACAGTTTAGATGTTGAGGTTCAATTTCATGTATGTGACGATTAAAATAATGAGTTTCAAGTTACTGTCACTCAGAAAATGTGTTTGTCAAATAGCAAGAGGGTCCTCACCGATGATCTCGTTCACTTTGTCATTACATTCATCCGAGAGCAATAAATACTGTTATTTGAGTGCTAAATGACATTGTACTTATTTATTTTACTTATTATTGTAGAACTTGTCGGCGGTGGATTTCCATTTAGCTGAAGTTGTTTCGTTTTTTTCTTTTAAATGCACTGATGAGGAGTGGCGCTCTTAGTTGTGTTGCAATATGATCAAGGACACTAACAGCTTATTATCTCTTCTCTGGTGGCCCCTTGAAACACAGAGAAACACAGAGAAACACACAGAGAAACACAGAAACACACAGAAACACACACACAAACACACACACACAAACACAGAAACACAGAGAAACACAGAGAAACACAGAGAAACACACAGAGAAACACACAGAGAAACACACACACAAACACAGAAACACACAGAAACACACACAGAAACACAGAGAAACACAGAAACACACAGAAACACACACACAGAAACACACAGAAACACACACACAAACACACACAGAAACACACACACAAACACAGAAACACAGAGAAACACAGAGAAACACACAGAAACACAGAGAAACACACAGAAACACAGAGAAACACAGAGAAACACACAGAAACACACAGAGAAACACAGAAACACACAGAAACACACAGAGAAACACAGAAACACACAGAGACACACACACAAACACAGAAACACACAGAAACACACACAGAAACACAGAGAAACACAGAGAAACACACAGAAACACACAGAGAAACACAGAAACACACAGAAACACACAGAGAAACACAGAAACACACAGAGACACACACACAAACACAGAAACACACAGAAACACACAGAGAAACACAGAAACACACAGAAACACACAGAGAAACACAGAAACACACAGAAACACACAGAGAAACACAGAAACACACAGAAACACACAGAGAAACACAGAAACACACAGAAACACACACAGAAACACAGAGAAACACAGAGAAACACACAGAAACACACAAACACACAACACAGAAACACAGAAACACACAGAAACACACAAACACACAGAAACACAGAAACTCATGCAACAATGAATCCTGAGATCGACCACTAATGCGCTGGAGCTCTGTTAATTGATTCAGGCTCCGATTATAATAAAGAGACGCTGCTTCTTGTTTAAATCAGATTATCGGTGGTGATGTTCTCATGAACGCCTGCTTTCTAATCAGACACAGTAACACGAGGACGGACGGCTGAGACGAGGCGGGAAACGTCTCCAGGATGCAGTTAAAACCCTGAAACAGTGACGTGAGGAGGAAGACCATCGAAGAACACCAGAGGAACATAAATCATAACTTAAATGCTCAGTCAGCACAGTCTGATGTCCAGCTTCACACTCCTGCTCCCCAGAGGAGGAACCATTTAGATTTAAAATACCCCATATGTGTAAAGATGTGTGTGTATAAACCATACGGTAAAAACAATAACGACGCTGCCGTGTTTACGCCTCGATGACGTTATGCTGACTGTTGATGGAGCTGCTACAATGTTAGCTTAGCATAGCACCGATCGATCCAAACTCCATTCAGAAAACAAACATTTTAAAAGTTGTTTGCTTGTCGGAGAGGACTAACAAAACATGGATTCATACTTTTTACAAATCTGCATAATTTTGTAGTTATTTTGGCTTCATTTTTGTCCATTTATTGTAATGAAATCACAGCAGAAGTGTGTATTTTGTGTTCATACAGCTGTAGTAAACAGACGTGGGGCTTGCTACAGTGAACAGCTCAGCGTCTCCAGATGACGTTATGAACCCAGACACGACGGCGTTTACGTTCTGCTTCCGAACGACCTGGAATACAAAATAAATCCCCCAAAATGAATTAATTCGGTTTCATTTTTTAGCCAGAAGTAATTTTGTGAGAGCTGGTGCCACTTCACCAAGATGGTGGTTATCACAACGCTTGAACAAAAGACGTGAGCGAAGATAAACCAGAGCCGTAAACCCGTAAACTCTGCAGTCACACGGTGTTCCTGTCACTGCGCTGCTGGACGTGACGTCACTGCGATGCGTGAGACACCTCCTTTCAAACGCTCGTGACTTTTCTCCTGCTTCGAGGTGTGAAATCGAAACCCATTAAATCTGCCCCCCCCCCCCCCCCCCCCCCGCCTCGTTTTCGTCAAAGAACCAGCCGATCACACCATCGGTCACTTAGAGCACAATAGCAACTACAGAAGAAATCCTTGCATGTGAACAAACAGTCGGCCAATCAAGATGATTCTGACAGAAGCCAGTAGTGGAAAGTATCCAAGTACTTTTACTCAAGTTGTTGTACTTTACTTGAGTAATTCCATCTGAAAGTACTTTCTAATTCTACTCCTTCACATCTGAATCAATATTGTACTTTTTACTGCACCACATTAGTTATTATATTATTCATAGAAAATACAATAAAATCATAGATATATTATGAGCATTATTAGGGGATTCGACTGACAGCCTCACAGTCAAATCGTCACAGTGGCAGAAAGCATGTGGTTATGAAACATCGACTCATTCGTTGAGGTTATTCGAGGCGCTAGATGTCTGATTTTACATAGATTTTACAGACGGACAACCCAAAGACACATTCATGTGAGGTATGCCTCTGACCACGGCTGTCGTCCTACAAATGGAAAAACTGTCACGAGATTCACAGATCACATTCCTGCTCCCCAGAGGACGGACAACTTCGATTTAAACAACTAGCGCCACCTTCAGGACACACTTTACATCTTTATCTGCTCCACTAGTAAGACTCTAAGAGCAGCTAAATCACCAGTATGTTATAATAACGGTCCTCAGCCTGCTCAGCTTTACAGCCTGAATCTGTCCCAGAAAGCCTGAGCGGGGAGTCGGGTCGGAATCATCTCGGGGTTTCCAGGCAACAGCCCCGCTCCTTTTGGGATTAGAGCAACAATGCTGCTGAGTCAGCTCCTTCAGCAACGCTTCCCAAACAGGCCGGCGTGACTCAGTTCGTGTCTTTTCTCCCTCAACACTCCCACCGGCAGAGCAGAGAGCTAATGAAGCGCCACACTGCTGGGACCAGGGGGTCGGATTCCCACCTGTACCGCCGGGCTGAAGAGGACGTCTCTAAGAAGACGTAACACGAAGGAAGTAGCTCAGAAATGTTGTCTCAACAGAGGATATAAATACCATCCAAGACTCTACAGCGGCCGGGAAGAAATGAAACTACAGGAGCAGAGCAGTGATTGAACACAGTTCTACTCAGTGAAGCCAAAGCTTCATGTGTTAGAGCTGTATTCTCTCTCGTGTCCACCAGGGGGCGACTCCTCTGGTTGTATAGAAGTCTATGAGAAAATGACTCTACTTCTCTCTTGATTTATTCCCTCAGTAAACATTGTAAACATGAGTTTATGTCTCAATCTCTAGTTTCAAGTCTTCTTCAATACAGCATGATGTTCATTTAGTACATTATGCTCCATTTAGAGTCACACAGACCATAAAGCAGGGGATGCTTTAGGGCGGGGCTACACGCTGATTGACAGGTCTCTACCAGAGACGTTGTCAGGTCTGGGAGTTGTTCTTGTTTTCGTCTTGGAACTTTATCACTTTCACAGTGTTTTCACTTCATGAAAGCTAATTGTAACATGTTGAACACCTAAATATGTTGATGACCAAAAACCAAGATGGCGACAGTAAAAAACCAAGATGGCGACGGCCAAAATGTCAAACGCAAGGCTTCAAAACAACAGTCCACAAACCAAAGAGTGACATCACGGTGACTACATCCGCTTCTGATCAACAGCCGATGGTTCTACTCATAAACATCTGTTCTCACAGAAACAGCTGGAAGATCCAGTTTGAACAACCAACAACTCAGCAACTTTCTTTTGACTTCATCCAGATCATTCTTTTGTAAAAGTGTAATATTAATATTCTGAAGAGACAATCAATAATCTGTTGCCACTTCCTTTCAGTAGAAACAACACAACTTCATCACCTTTAAAGTTGATGTAATGAACTTTATTCCACATGACCATCTACTTTTCAAACTAACTCAGTAGTTTTGTTGTATGTGTGTCACACGTAAGGTGCAGAAATTGACTCACGTTACTGGATGTGCGTCGATATGTTTGACTAAATACGTTTTGGGTTTCTATTGTGTTTAAAACGATGAAATGATCAGTTCACTGACTGCTCTGCATGTCTCACATCTGACACCAACAGGCTATAAACAGCTGATGTCTGTGATCACACTCCGACTGTCACATGATTCAAACTGTGATTTTACTGTCTGTCTGTCTGTCTGTCTGTCTGTCTGTCTGTCGAGAGAGAGAGAGACAGACAGAGAGAGACAGAGACAGAGAGAGAGAGAGAGAGAGGTTTAATATATCTTTATTTGTTTGTGTTAAGTTCCATTTACAGAGTTCTACTGTTACTCAAAACAAACCGAATTCTTTTCTGAACAACACGATACGTTATCATTTAAACCGGTTAAACAAATACGGTCCAACAAACATAAACGTGTCTTTAATTGTCTGCAGGCTGAGATCTGACTCTCACTTAGCGCCCTCTTTGTCCAGTTCTTTGTTCACTTTGTGAACTATTTTCTTTAGTCTGAAGCCTTCCTGCTTCGTGAGACCTCCTCTGTCCTTGCTCCTCATGTGAGATCTGGCAGAGCTGGAGAGCTTCTCCTTGTCAGAGAGGTAGTCCTCCACTCTGACTTCTCTCACGTTCTTACTCCTCCTCAGAAACTCCTTTATCTCCTCCACGCTGTAGCCTCCAGAGCCCCTACAGCTGCCAGCACCGTGTTTAGAGGGCTCACTGTTTACAGCAGAGTT
>JAFEUB010000263.1:70000-75000 GCA_024529925.1 Ophthalmolycus amberensis | reverse complement strand
AAAGAGACAAAAATACTTCACCGAGACGCAAAACAACTACAAAGAGACACAAAACAACTATAAAGAGACACAAAACAACTACAACAAGATGCATAACAACTACAAAAGAGACACAAAACAACTACAACAAGATGCATAACTACAAAAGAGACACAAAACAACTACAAAGAGACACAAAACAACTACAAAGAGACAAAAATACTTCACCGAGACGCAAAACAACTACAAAGAGACACAAAACAACTATAAAGAGACAACAAATACTTCACAGAGACGCATAACAACTACAAAGAGACACAAAACAACTACAAAGAGACACACAATACTTCACAGAGACGCAAAACAACTACAGCGACTGGGGGTCTGGGCCCAGGGGCCCATTGTCTCCGTGTCCTGTTTTAATACAGTCACATTTGATTTCTTAAAAACATGACATTCATCACAACTCTTGAAGAAGAAAGTCAAGAGTTCACTGAAGTCAGCTGGGTTGATCCTCTGGGGAACGTGAATGTCTGTACAGCGTTTAATAACAATCCAAACGCTGTTGAGATATTTCAGTCTGGACCATCCAGGGCCATCGGTACCACCAACGGTCTAAGAGGTCACCTCCGTATATTCTCTTGTGAATATTTGAGAACTTATTTGGGTTTTTTGGTTCTAGTGTTCTGAGGGTGGTGGTGCGTTTTGGGGACTCGTGCCCTGAACTAAGTGACAAACATGGCCGTCTCTACGGAGCCACGCTAGTGTGGCTAACAATACGGAGAAGACAACGACAGACCTCCACCGAGGAGGTTCTCGTTTCGGTTTGTTTGTATTATTTGTCAACAGGTTTAAGGAAGAAACTACCGGCCCGATTTCCATGGACCTCGGCAGAAGGATGTAGCGTGAGCAGAAGAAGAAGCCGCTACATTCTGGAGGAGATCGGACTCACGGGGGCCGACATACGGATCATATGTCGGGGCCGTTCTTCAATCGATGAACGTTTTGTTTGATTGTGAGTAGAATCAGTGATGTCAACGTGAGAAGAGACGCAGTCCAGAGATACCAACAGATTTCTGTTATTGATTATTGATGATTGATTCTGTCCATCATCAAATCTCTCTCTCTCTTCTTTTTTTATCCATCCTTCAATCTCAGGACAGTTACCGTGGGCAACAAAGCGCGAAACATGAAAGAGCTTCCCCTCGGTTTCCACGGCAACAGGAGCTGGGGCATTCCATAATTTTCTGCTCTGCTCGGTGACAAAATGTATTGACCCACACATCCTCCCTCTCTCTCTCTCTCTCTCTACGTCATCCTTCAGTTTCTGTTCTTCTTTCTGACCACTCATCTCTCTTTCCCCCTCCTCCCTTCTTTCTCTCTCTCTCTCCTCCCTCTTTCATTTAGCTTTGGCCTAATTCTTCTCTTTTATCGCTTTCCATGCTTTCTCTGTGTCTCTACTTTCGCTCCATCCATCCATCCATCTCCCCCCTCCGCCCTTCTCTCCTCCCTCCACAGTGACTCTTCAGCCTCGGGAAAAACTTCTATAATTCATCATTACTTCTCATAAGCTGCCGCCGCCCTCCTCCTCCTCCTCCTCCCTCTCTTTTATCTCTCTCCTCTAGTGTCTCCATTCATTCCTTCCAACCTTAATTTGTTTGTTCATTTATTTCTTCCCTTCAGTCTGTCATCTGTCCCTGTTTATCTACTTTAACCCTCTTTGTGTCAGATTTCAGAGTATAAAGTACGTGTTCAGACCAGTCAGCTATCCATAAGAACAGCAACGCCTCCTGGACACCAGGTTGATGTGTTACTGGTTTGTGTTCCAGATGACGTGGAGACAACCAGACTTTGGTTGAGGTGAGGGGAAGATCGTGGGTTCGGTTAAATGTCAATAAAAACACTATTTTCTGTAATAAACAACATTCGTTTACTTCCCATATATACGTAAAATAATTCCTCATGTTTAAGGTGCTTTGTCTGAGATTTTGGGAGCATTTCAGCCAAATGGTTCTCAACATGTCGCAAACTCACAGCTAACAGTGCTAACAGCGCTAACGGTACAAACTGTGAAAGTGCTAACAGCGCAAACAATGTTTACTTGAGGGCGGAACCGGAGTCCATCTGGACTATAGACTCGATAAGAAGTGGACGTAGTCATGGTGACGTCTCTCATTGGTTTGTGGACTGATGTTTTGAAGCCTGGAGTTTCTCGATTTCAGCCATCTTGGATTACGGCTGTCGCCATCTTGTTTTCTTTACAACCAGTGAACAGGAAGTGACCATATCTGGACTGAGGAGGAGTGACGTAGAGACGCCGTATACGTCTATAGATACCTGTCAATCAGCGTGTAGCCCCGCCCTAAAGCATCCCCTGCTTTATGGTCTGTTTGACTCTAAATGGACCATAATGTACTAAATGAACATCATGCTGTATTGAAGAAGACTTGAAACTAGAGATTGAGACCATAAACTTATGTTTACAATGTTTACTGAGGTAATACATCAAGAGAGAAGTAGAGTCATTTTCTCACAGACTTCTATACAACCAGAGGAGTCGAAGTAAACAAAGCTCTGATAACAACAAACACACAGAGGGAGAGACTTCACTCTCTGCTCAGGTGTTTACATATTTAATAGTTGTTTGATGTAATATTGGTCTTAATGTTTAATGCAGCTCCGTTAAGTTGTATTATTAACTTCTAGAGACGGTTGATCTGATCTACATCCAGAGAATCTTCTTTTTAACTTGGAAAAAGAAGAAAGAATCTGGAAGGGGGAGGAAAAAGGAGATAAAGTCAAAAGAAGGAAAGGAGAAGAGGAAGAGGATTAGGAGGAGAGAGAGAAAAAAAGGAACAGCTGAAAAGAGGAGGAGACGAGAAAGAAGTGGAGGAGGTTGAGGAGAGGAGGGGATGGACATAAGAAGGAGTGATGAGGATAAAGTGAAGTGAGAGAAGAAGAAAGTAAAGGAAACAGGGAGGAAAGGGGGGATGAAAGGAAAGCAGGAGTAAAGATGAAAAGAAGATGGGAAAAGAGAAAGATGAGAGAAGGAAGCAGGAAGGAGGAGTTTAGGGGAGGAGGCAAAGAGATGATGAAGAAAAGAAGAACAGCTTGCCTTCCTTTTTATGTTACTCATCTCTCTCATCTTTTTTCTTCTTCTCTTATTGTTTCCTCCTTCCTTTCCTCTAACTCTTTTCTTTTTCCTTACTGTCTTTCTTTCTGTTCGTCCTTTCTTCTTTCTCTCATTCTCTCCTTTCTTTTGTCTTTCTATCTGTCCTTTCCTCCCTCTCCTCCTCTATCCTTACTTTTTCTCTTCTTCTCTCCATCTTTCCTTCTCTCTTTCTTCTGTCTTTTTTCATTTTTACCTTTTCTGTTTTTGTTCCTCCTTTTCTTATCTCTGTCCTTTCATTTTAATCTCCTCCCGCTTCCCTCCTCTCCATTTGTCTTCCTCGCTTCCCTCCACCTTTCATCCTCCTCTTTCACAGTTATCTCCCCCTGCTTCTCTTTCTCTTTTCTTTCCTTCCTCCATCCTGTTTCCTTCCCTCGTTCATGGTTCTTACAATCAACTCTTTCTCCGACAATTACAGAGAGAGAGAGAGAGAGAGAGAGGGGGAGAGAGAGGAAAAGAGAGACAGAGAGAGGAAAAGAGAGAGAGAGAAAGGGGGCGAGAGAGAGAGAGAGGGAGAGAGAGAAGGACAGAGAGAGAGAAAGGCGGGAAGAGGACGTTGCTTGGAGACGGTTGCCGTGAGGGGAAGAGGAGAGCAGGAGTCAAGTGAGGTGTTGCTATGACAACGCAGGTTTCACGCTGTCACTGATTTTAGAATGTGGGAGGAGCCGAGGATCAGAAGCATATGGACACACACTCTCACACTCACACACACACAGATATGTCACCTATTACAGCAGTGCTTTGTGCTAAATGCTAATGTTAGCATGCTAACCATCTTATTTTAGCATGTTAGCATGCTAACATTAGCTAATTATCAGGAAACAGAGTCCAGCTGAGGCTGATTTATTGTCTGTAGTTCTGCAGGTATTTGGTCATAAACATTAACATGTTGACCTGATGATGGCGCTATGATGAAGAGTCAGTTATTGGTTCATCCCGAGGGGACCATGAATGATGTCATCACAATCCATCACACAGTTGTTGAGATATTTAACAGAAAATCAGGAGTGTCTATGAGAAAATGACTCTACTTCTCTCTTGATTTATTACCTCAGTAAACATTGTAAACATGAGTTTATGTCTCAATCTCTAGTTTCAAGTCTTCTTCAATACAGCATGATGTTCATTTAGTACATTATGGTCCATTTAGAGTCACACAGACCATAAAGCAGGGGATGCTTTAGGGCGGGGCTTTCTAAAGTTTTATTCAGGGTTCAGTTGTTCTGTTTGCAAAAAAAACAAGATGGCGACGGCCAAAATGTTGAACTCGAGGCTTTAAAACTGAGGTTCAGAAACCAATGGGTGACGTCACGATGAATACGTCCACTTCTTATATACAGTCTGTGTTTAAATAGCGAGTTTTGTGGCTCTATAATTACTGCTGCTGAGAGAGGACGTCGTACGTCACACGACCACAAGAGGGCGCCTGTGAGGAAAACGTTTCAAGTTTCTTAACAAATGATGAATGCGGGGTTTTTTCTGCTGAGGACGGTCTGCAGCAACAGAGCGAAATGTAATCTGCTGGAGATGCACTGCAGCACCATACTGCACCGCACGCACACACACGCACACACACACACACTGAGTAAATGTGTGTATAGACGAGGCTGCAGGTGTGTGCTTGTCACAGGTGCACTGTATGTTAGCACACCTGATGCTCTAGGTGCGTGCGTTTGTGTGTGTGTGTGGTGCAGCAGCTGGGGTCCTTTTTATTAAATTCCTAAATTTTCTTTCGTTTATCTCTCTGACGTTGAATCCAACCCTCTCATCTCCTCCAGCAGAGTTGGATCTGCTGGAGGAGATGAGCGCAGACTTCACCAGAAACAGGAACAGGAAGTAGTTTGACACTAAA
>JAFEUB010000263.1:55000-60000 GCA_024529925.1 Ophthalmolycus amberensis | reverse complement strand
ACATGTTGAGCTGTTAAATCCTTCATCCTTTTCCTTCTTCCTCCTTTTCTCCATCATCACTTCCTCCTCCCCCTCTACCTCTACCTCCTCATGTTGGTCCTCTATCTTTATCTTGTCCTCTTATTCTTGTCTACATCTCCTTTTCTCTCTTCCTCCTCTCTTTTACTCTTTTACTAACTTTTCCTTCCTTCTTGTTCCACTCTTCTCACTTTCCTTTTCCTCCTGCCTCCTTTCCTTCTGTACTTCCTCATCTCATTCATCGCCCATTCCTCCTCCTCCTCCTCCCCTTCTCTGTCACGTCTCTTTGTTATTCTTTTTTGCAATAAGGTCAGAATTATTTCTTTTACACATAATAATTGTTATTCTATTGTTCATATGTTTATGTTTGTATTCTATTGGTTTTAGTTTTTAGTTGTAATCTTTAATGAAACTCTGGCACAAGATTTTCCTTCAGCATCAATAAAGTCACATCTTATCAAAGGAACAGAGGAACTACAGGAAGGACCCCGGGGAGGACAGGAAGAGGAAGTAGAACCTCTGAGGTCACAGCGGGTCAAAGGTGAAGCCCTCAGAGGTCGGAGGTCGGCCTACCTGCGGAGCGGCGACCAGGTCCCAGAGGAGCGCAGACAACACGGCGCACAGCAGTGACACATCCCCACCATCCTCACACTCAGCTGCTTCCTGTTTCCAGCTGAACTCCGCGCGGTCGCCGTTTGATGACATCACTGCACCGTCGTCTCTTCATCAGGTTGTTTTAAGTGACACACACACACACACACACACACACGTGCTCCTGGTCTCAGGTTCTTACTTCCTGTCAAATCAGATGAGGTTGTTCACATCAGTCATCAACCAATCAGCATCAGCTTTCCTTAACGAGGTCCTGTCACCGATTGGCCGATGAAAGAGAAGGCGTTCCCCTCACAGCTCCATGTGTAGAAAGGTTGTTGTTGCTGGGGAGCGTTTTCATGCATCGTTCTGAAAGAAGACGCTCCCTCTTTTAAAATAAATCACTTTCTGAAGGCTTGAAGGACGCCTCCTCCCACATGATGGACAAACGCACTGATATCTCCAGAGGGTTCCAGGTGTGTGAGATTGTACTTCTGTAACACGTGGCAATGCTTTCAAACATGAAGAGTGCACGTTTTAGTCTGTGGTGATTAATAAAACCATTTAAATCACGAGTGGTTCATCAGTTTCCTTCATGAGTGATGGGACAGGAAACACACAACGACCCGCCAAAGTAAGAGCAGCTTTTGCTTTAAAATGGACACGTTTGAGCTGCTTTCATATCTTTTTGGGAAGTTTAACCTTCGGTTCTGGATGCTTCTTGTCAATATTTCCTGTTTTATAAACACACTTAATGACGTAGAGAATCGGCTGATGAATCAATAATGAATTAAATCGGACTAACAGGTGAAGGACAGGTCTTAAGTCTTCTTTGTTTTTACTCTGAAAATGTTTTCTGAACTGTGATTATTTACTCATAAATAATTCCATATCATAGAAACGTTCTGTCTTTAGAACTATTGTATTAATACTTCAACAAAGAGAGGATTGAGATTCTCTCCCTGCTGAACAGATTAACTTTAATTACAGTTTGAGGAAATATCTGCAGGTAATGACTCCATTAAGTCTCCGTGTTGAGATAATGATCCTAAAAGCCGCGTGTTCAGTGTGCAGCTGCCTCTTTAAAGATGACTTCACTGCTGTGAAGGAACCTTTTAGTGTGAATATGAATAAATATGATTGTTTCTTTGTTTCTCCCAGTGAGCTGCAGCAAAACACGCAGAGTGATGGATTTTACTTTCACCTCTTCATGCCTCTGAAAACAGTTCAAATACAGTCAGAGACATGCAGCATGTGTGCACGTTTTACAATAACAATACAAAAGATCTCTTTAAATATATATATATATATATATATATATATATATATATATATATATATATATATATATATATATATATATATGTTTTATGTTTTATCTTTCTTAATGAAAACCTGGATTCAAGTTTAACGCTCACAGAATTTAGAATATTTTTTGACATAATCACATTTGAACCTTCATCATTTTTACACTTCCTTCTGCCCAATCTGGAGAATAACTTGTTAACATGCCATAGATTCATCTTTGCAGTTTGAGTTCTGGTATTTCTTTTGAACCTCTTTAGCTTTGGGTGAATGACAAACATGTTCAAGCTTCTTAAATGTGGATTTGATGCTTTTCTTCGTCATTAATGATAATAAATAATAATAAATTAGATATCTTTCGATGTTCAGCTGTTGGTTGGTTGAAACGAGGAGTTTGGGAAATTATAATTATAATTAGTTACTGATAACTATCTTTAGTTGCAGCCCAACAGCAACTCCTTCAGCTCCTCAGTCAGTCAACCAGCTGGTCGCTCAGACTATAAACCTGATGAATATGTAATCTCATATTCAGCTGCCTCCACTCGCTCACTGACTGCAGCAGGATCAATACCTGGAGACTCAGCGCTCAGAGGAACTGTACACTGAGCTACGAAACACCTGAAACCTGTTCACTTCCTCTGCAGGTGTGTGTGTGTGTGTGTGTGTGTCTGCCGGATCGATACGGGTTCAACACGCATTCACACACACAGCTGACGACGGCATTTGGCTGAACATCTAATTTCTCGCTGAGTCAGCAGGCTAACAGCTGAGAGGTTCTAATCCCTGTGGGAAGCTGCCGGCTACAGTTAGCTCCCTCTGCTAGCAGACGACCTCATCTCACAGGAAGCCTTGTTGTTTGAATTGGATTCAGATCCCCTGGAAACAGAAACAGGAGAAGCGCCAGCAGAGAAACGCACTGAATCAGACGATGTATCGGCCCTTTCCCTCCGTCCTCCTCGTTAGCTCCCGGCTACAGATTAGCTGCTAGCATTTCATGAAGGAGCTCAAATAAAACTCATTTACATCCCCAGCTTCACCGCTACAGACCATCACATCGCGTCAGAATGAGGCACAGCAAGAGTTCAGGTCAAGTCAAGGCGGGATTTACATTCGACCCCTTGCTCTTCATGGTACTTCCTGTTTCCTGTACTTCCTACTTCCTGTTCCTCCTCGGCAGCTTTCTAAAAGCTCGATAAGAAAGTGTTTGAATTCCACTCAGGTTGTTGAGAAATCCAATTTCATCCAGCAGTCGAGAGAGAGAGGGAAAAGAGAAAGTGCTGAAGTGTGAATGAGTTTGATCTGTTTCTCTCCTCCTCCTCCTCCTCTTCCTCCTGTTCTCACTCGCTAAGACTTTAATTGAGTTACCCCTCGCTCACTTCCCCTCCCCTGATAGACTTGAGTGTGACGTAACAGGACGTTTGAGAGAGCACGCTGGATCCAAACACTGATTTCTATCTTTACTGTTTGCTCTTAAACTATTATTTGAGATATTTATCAATAGTTCAGGATACAAAACAACATCAGAGACGCTTGATTCCATAAATACAAAGCTGGGATTGGTCTTTACTGAAGGGAGCCACGTGGTTCTGTACTTAAATAATCCCAGTGTTCTTGTGTTCCCTCGGTTCTCCGCTCACGGGGTCTGTAGAGTTTCATCTGGTTCTAAAGAGGAGGCTCAGGGTCACGGTCCTTCATGTGGCTCTGCTTCTGGTCCCGTCTGTGTCTCTGATATAAACCAACACAGAGATTAGTGAGGCGATGTTCACGCTCAACGTCCAGAGGAACGAAGAGTTCACCGAGCCACTGAGGAGATATCGATGTTTGAGGGTTTACGGTTTCAAGGAGAAGAAATCTGAACATATCAACATATATATATATATAAAATGATATGTATATATAGTATATAATATTTATATATACAGTGTATTATAATTGTATTTTCTCTTGTTATGCTCTTGTCTCACTTCATCCTTATTCCCAGTAGTCTTTGTGTTCTGTGTACTGTTCGTTGTATAATTAAATAAAAGAAAAGGGAAATACATACTTTCACAGTGAAAGAAACGGTCGAATGGCTGCCGAACAAAACCGCAACATTCAAATGATCAGTACAACAAATGAACAGATGTATCCTAAATTATTACAATCCACAAAAAAGAAGAAGTTCATCTTTAAAATCAAACACCTTCAACACAGTCACGAATAGTTCCAGAGAAGCACTCATTGTACAGACTGTTCTGAACTGATCGACACATAGACAGCGATGGACGTGTTTCCCGCTCCTGTTTGCTGATTGGTTGAATGCGATGACACCACAGCGAAGTCAGAGACTTTGAAAAAAGAAAACAAGTTTCACGAATCATTTCTTTAGAATCATTGGAGTTTTTAATCTTAATCTTCATCATTCACCACCATCATCATCCTCCTCATTGTTGACCATTATCACAGTCATCGTCATGACATCAGCAGTTGTTAATCATCGCACAGGAACAATCATCATCATCACCATCATCATCACCTCCATCATCATCATCATCACCACCTCCATCATCACCATCATCGTCATCATCACCATCATCATCATCATCATCACCATCACCTCCATCACCTCCATCATCATCATCATCACCACCTCCATCATCACCATCATCGTCATCATCACCATCATCATCATCATCATCATCACCATCACCTCCATCACCTCCATCATCATCACCACCTCCATCATCATCATCATCATCACCATCACCTCCATCATCATCATCAGATACATTCTCTTGGTTTGCAGTGGATAATAGATTTATTTTGTATTTCATAACTTCTTATAATATATTGTTTATCATCCGTGGTCAATCTATTTTCTTTTTAAATAATTTACATAAGAATAAAGTCAACAGACTGAAGAATGACGATCTGTATATTTACATCATGAGACAGAGAATAAAACAGAAGAAAACAGCAAATGACTGGAAGTAAAGAAAACAGCGATTAAAGAGGAGGAGGAGGAAGAGGAGGAGGAGGAGGAAGCAGCACGAGCAGAGAGAGGAGTGTGTGTGTGTGTGTGTGTGTGAGGCTGAATGCAGCGAACC
>JAFEUB010000263.1:12500-50000 GCA_024529925.1 Ophthalmolycus amberensis | reverse complement strand
TCCTTTCTTTAGGAAGGGAAAGAGGGAAGAAGGGGAGGAGAGGAGGAGCAGGACGGAGTCAAAGCTACAAACACAGACGAAGAGGAGCGAGAGAAAGACACAAAGGGCTCCACTGTTTCACTTCCTTCCCTTCATCATCATCACCACCTCCATCAGCTTCCTCTCTCAGAGGGGAAGTCACTGAGTCTGTTTACATGCACTTTACTGATGAAGGCAATAACCCCAAAAACACATTTCATCTGAGTCTACATGCAAACCAAGCTTCACTCTTTTGAAACTGCTCTTCAGATATATTTATGGATTATTTTTAATCCAAAATGTTCATGTCCTTTTGTTTTACCTCATCATACCAAATAGCTGAGGGGCAACAGCTGCTTGGATGTAGTTGGAATTTGTGTTTCTTAGTCATATGTCTCTTTGTAGTTGTTTTCTGTCTCTTTCTGGTCCATTTGTGTCTCTTTGTAGTTGTTTTACGACTCTTTGTGGTCCCTTTGTGTCTCTTTGTAGTCGTTTTGTGTCTCTTTGTAGTCGTGTGTCTCTTTGTAGTCGTTTTATGTCTCTTTGCAGTTGTTTTACGTCTCTTTGTAGTCATTTTGTGTCTCTTTGTAGTCGTTTTATGTCTATTTGTAGTTGTTTTGTGTCTCTTTGTAGTCGTTTTATGTCTATTTGTAGTTGTTTTATGTCTCTTTGCAGTTGTTTTACGTCTATTTGTAGTTGTTTTGTGTCTCTTTGTAGTCGTTTTGTGTCTCTTTGTAGTCGTGTGTCTCTTTGTAGTCATTTTATGTCTCTTTGCAGTTGTTTTACGTCTCTTTGTAGTTGTTTTACGTCTCGTTGTGGTCCCTTTGTGTCTCTCTGTAGTTGTTTTGTGTCTCTTTGCAGTTGTTTTACATCTCTTTGTGGTCCCTTTGTGTCTCTTTGTAGTTGTTTTACGTCTCTTTGTGGTCCCTTCGTGTCTTTTTGTAGTCGTTTTATGTCTCCTTGTAGTCGTCTTGTGTCTCTTTGCAGTTGTTTTTGTATTAGTTATTTCTCATCTCTCTGTGGTCTTTCTGAGTCACTTCCTGGTTGGTATTTGTCTCTTTAAGTGTCATCTTGTAAATGAAGGCCAGGTAGGCCCATTCAGTAACCCTTTGATTCTGAAAGTGTCGGGTTCTTATCAAGCAGCAACCACCAAAACTGAGTGATGAGGCCAATGCTGAAGTGTCTCATGCTGTGTTCACACGACAAGCTAGTCATTTTCTCATAGACTTCTAGAGAACCAGAGGAGTCGCCCCCTGGTGGACACTAGAGAGAATGCAGCTTTAACACATGAAGCTTTGACTTCACTTAGCAGAACTGGAGGTTGCCGGCCTATTTCCCCTAAACTCCAACCAGGTTTCTTTTAATAAGGTTTGCCAACATTATGAGTCTCTGGTGCCAGTAGACAGTGACCAACGTCCGACCCAGACTCAGAGACCCGTGTGTGACATCAGAGACCGGTGTGTGACATCAGAGACCGGTGTGTGACATCAGAGGTCTGTTTCATGCCGTAGTCATGTCTCTATTTCTATGGATGGAGATGGACTTGGTTTGCATGTAGGATGGAATCAGAAGCTTGTACAGTTTTGTGTGTTCCTTCGCTTAATCTCATATCATGTGTGAAGTTCATAACCTGTTACACCTCATACAGTGGATGGATCATGAAACCAGGTTTAATCATGATAAGATAAATAAATATTGCCTAAAAGCTGATCAGTCTGATGTGCACGTAAACAGACTAATGCTGACTGTCCTTTTATTACCTGTGAGGACTCTTGCAGCTGCTGTGTGTGTGTGTGTGTGTGCACTGTACACATTAGGCACCAGGGTTCTCCCTTAAACTGTAAACGGGGGGGAAGCACTTCAAGTGTTTTTCCTTAGAGCCGGGATACTTTAAGTCACTCAGGCGGCAAAGTCGTAGAAAACGTCTCTGTGGTCGTGCGGCGCTGAAAGTCTGACTCTGCAGTTTAACTCTATCGGTTAAAACAGACCAGAGATCAGCCTCTAATCCTGACTGAGTCAATGTAGCGCCGCGCTAGTCACCACCATTTACAAGCTTGTTGTAAAATCATGTTCTACGTTTTTTTTATGACCTTTTACACCAAACTCTGTTCTCATGTCTGGCTGTTTAGTGCAGCCTGAACATGAACTTTTCCCTGATGTACTTCGGTTACAAACATTGTGCAACACCTTCATCTATTTCTCTTTCTTTGTATCCACTGATTCTCGCTGGCTGCCGCTCACTCGCTCCGGTGTTGCAGATGCAGATTGTTGAAATAAGAAATAATGAGCCGTTCTAAGGAGAACCCTGGTTGCAGTATGTCGGGACGGTGATGACTCTACAAAAGACCAAATCATAAGACTCTACTCGCACTATGTCACCAGAAGAAACCTCAGAATGATGTCTGCCATGTTTGGCTCCAACAGTTCACGAACAGCTTAGCGAACTCTTCCGGGCGTTACGTCCCACCAAAGACCAGAGGAGTCTTCAGTCCTTCGTTACCAAAGAGTTGGGTGTGATGCGGTGAGGACATGCTGTACAAACGCACCAGAGCCCCGCGGAGACCGAGTCGGGACATCGCCTGCCGATGTCTCGATGCTGTCGTGGGGGATGATGCTGCAGGGTGGATGCCCTGCAGCATCATGGAGTGCCGTCCAACTCCGTCTACCTCCGGCTCTGGGTACAGCGACGGAGGGGTCATGGCTTCATGCTCGGACAGGGAGGGTAAACTGTTCAAGTCCCCCTGTTTAGACCCCGAACCAGGAGACCAGGGTTTTCACATTATGCACAAAAAAAAAAACGCAGACTCGTTGCCAGCGTTCCGCTGAGTCACTGCGTTTGGACCGAAGCAGGTGTGAGCTTGAACGTCTCCAGGCGGGTCGGTTTAAAGCTGCAGCGCAACTTCTACTGTCCAACACATTGTGTCCTTGTCTAATCTTTAGGGAAATCTAGCGCTAGTTCCAAAAAAAAAAAAAAAGTTGCAAAATGTCATCTATTTTGCACAAGAACATTTTCTCCATCAGCCTCGAACATTGTCGACAAACAAGCTTTTAATTTGAAAACCTTGTTTATGAAGAAGCACCTGCACTTCCTCCTCTTGTTTTGTTGTATTGTGTGTGTATTTTGTGTTCTTTTTTACCCTCACAGGTGTCATCCACAGTTCTCTTGCTGTTTCGTGATCAAAGGTAAAAAATAAATAAAAAGAGAGAGAGAGAGACACAGAGACAGCCATGGAGGAGGGAGGACAGGGGTTTGGTAATCCCCCTCCCCCCCTCCTCCCCGTCGATTTACCGAAGAGAGTCGGGGCGCAGCGGGGGGGTGGCTCACGGTCGCCCCTGGTTACCTAGAGGAGGGGCTACTGCACTCTGAGGCGGGGCAACAGAACTGATGGGCGATGTCGTCATCTTCCTCCTCTCTGCGAGACAAGACAGACAAACAGACGAGAGACAGAGAGAGAGAGGGAGGGAGGGAGAGGAAGAGCAGAAGAAGAGCAGAAGAAGAGACGGAGAGAGCGTTGAAGAAGAAGAAGAAGAAGAAGGTAGAGAGAAAGAGATATAAAAGGATGGTAGAAGAACAGAATTGGAAAGGAGGGAAGAGAAGAAGAGCAGTCTGGTGATGGGGGTTTGAGTTGAGAGGTGCAGTCCTGCAGTCGGCCACCAGATGTCAGCGTTCACACATCTCTAACTCAAGGAGTGACCTTCTCAGTTTTTACTATTCCAGGCGGAGGTGAAGCAGCGTTCCCTCGTCGCCCCGGGATACAATTAATCTCTCAAATTATAAACTCCACACAGAGCCAAAGGTGAACAGAACTCACTTGAGTCTGGACGTTTTTCTTAAGGGGAGAGGACAGGACAGGGGGGGGGGGGGGGGGGGGGGTGAGGGATGATGTGAGTGGAGGGGTGAGGACTGAGGCCTTTGGACATATTGAGTTAGTGGCCGGTGCCGATATGAATTAATGCAAATGTAACGGTAGGAAAAATAAGTGCAAATGAGTGCGATAATCAGGGCGCCTGTAATCCATTACTTTGATCCCACTCAGCAGTTTGTACGTTTCCTTGTCTCGTTTAAATAATCTAAAGGTTTAAAAAACGAGCAACAGAGAGAGAGATTCCTATTGTTTTAACTATTGTTTTAACTGTCACGTTATCTAAATAACTATTTTCACACTGCTTTGCTGCCGAACTTTGTCTCAGATATTTAGTGCAGGTCTCGGATCAGGTTTCACTGGTTTAAGGGAAACGTTTAATATACAGAAAGAAAAAAGCCAGAAGCCAACGAAACAATAATTAAATAAAACTGAAAGATATTTTAGCGTAATATATCAACGTAGTTTAGACTTTTTAGATTTGAAAGCAGCCTGATCATGATTCTTTTATTCGTCATTTTATAGATTTGAATGAATGTTTGAATCTGTCATTACAGTAGAGGTATTCACAGTGGAGCTGCTGCAGGTCTCAGGTCTGTCTTTGTGTTTTCTTCTTCATTTGTTGACCCACCATCAGGTCCAACTTCTTCATGTCATTATTTCTGCATGTTCTTCCTTTTAGTTGTATCTGTTTTGATCAACTATGGTTTTGCCAAGTATGTTTTTAAAGAGTGACACATCTATGTGATATGTGATGTTTTTTTAATGACACTGCATAATGCATGTGAGCTACACCTCGTTAGAACGCTGTGCGTTGAGATCTTCATGATCGCTCTACTGTTGTCTTCCTACACAACCAAGGAGGTGGAGCAGGTCGGATTAGCTCACCCTGTCATCAGCAGCATGAGAGTCAAGTGGTGAATGTGTGTGTGTTTATGCACAACACCCTCTGAAAACCTCCCCCCCCCCCACTGGTGACTCATCCCCTCTCAGCCCTCACACACACACACACACACACACACACACACACACACACACACCTTCACAGAATTTGTTGAATAAATCATCTCTTCTCTCTGCATCTTTAAAGTGTGAATAAATGCATCACAGTGGTGCCAGTTAAGGTCAGACACTAAAGGCAAGAACATAGTTCTTCATGCACTGGTCATTGTAGAGATTTAGTTCCGTTTATCTTCCCTAACTCGTCTCCTTTCAGACTAGAAGATAGAAAACATTTAATTTGCTACTTTGTCTGTTTACATCCGTAGACTTCTCCGAAATTCACCAAAAGTTACCATTAGATAATGCCTCATTTGCATATTTAAACACAGCATTTAAGAAAACCTTTTAGCCTATTCTCCTGTAGTGTCTCTGTAGACGGGCACCAATGGACCCTGAACATCTCAGTCCAGTTTGTACTGTTTCCAGTCAGGGTGCTTTCTATTGCTTGTTGACAAGAACTTGAGCTTTTCGTCTCCAGGATGGAGATGTGTGAGGACCACGTCAGGTTGTTTGTGATGCTGATTCCCAGGAACTTACAGCCATTAACTTGCTCCACCTCAGCTCCATTGATGTAGAAAGTAGAGTTCTCTTCATGTTTGGGGAAGTAGTCCTGGGTGTACAGCGTGAACAGGAAGGGGCCCCAGCACGCAGCCCTGGGGAGCTCCTGTGTTCAACACTAGAGTGGAGGAGGTGCTGGGGTCTGTATGTGAAGAAGTCTAAAAACCAGTAGCAGAGTGAGGTACTGGAACCCAGAGTGCTAAGTTGATCAGTTTCATGGGGGAGATTGTGTCGAAGGCTGAGCTGAAGTCAACAAACAACATCCTGACGTATGTGGTGTTGGTATTGAGGGCTGAGTGGAGACGGCATTCACAGGTGAGGGTCCAGACTGGATGGGATGCTGTTTTTGTTCTGCTGGAGAACCAGTCTTTCTCAAAGTACTTCATCAGAATGGGGGTGAGTGTCATTCAGACTGGACATTGCAGATGTTTTAGGCACGTGGATGATGGTGGATGGTCTTGGAACAGGTGGGAACTCCCTCCTGTGACAGTGATATGTTGATATCAGTTAGCTGGGTCGCACATGTTTCTTAGTACACGACCAGGGATGTTATCAGGCCCAGCAGCTCTACTCATATTCACTCTCATCGGGGTTATCCTCACAGCCTCTGAGGATACTGAAGCCATCATAAAAGGTGTCCAGCTCGTCTGGCAGCGAGGCCTCACACATGATGGGGGCTCTCCTAGTTGTATAGCCCGTAACATTCTGGATCTATGCTCCACATATCTGTAGTGTTGTTGGTGTTGAGGCCTCTCACCGGTCTCTCTTGACACCGCCAGCTTTCAGTCTTGCTCTGGCCGCGCTGTATGCTTTGTCACCTTTGTCTCTGGAGAGCACCCTCACCTCTCCATTCATCCAGGCTTCCTGGTTGGGGGATGATGTCATCTCTGTGATCATCACATCATCAACAATGCTGGTATATGATGTCACAGTCGATGTATGTTCCTTCAGATTGATGCCAGTCTGCACATTCAAAGCTTCATTCTGTAGCTTCATCTATCAAGACTTTGTTTTCATACCAGCTTAACGATTTACCCTCCATGCATCTGTTTCCTGTGGCTGTTTTTATTTCTATTTTGGAAGTTCAACCTCAGCGTCTAAACTGTAGTTTTTTGTTTACTACTTTCCACCAGATTGAGACATTTTCTCATGTTACATGCTATTCTCCTGGTGTCCACTAGGGGCATCACTGCTGTATTATGGAGCACTAAAGTGTTTGATGCAATGCATCAAAATCAATGTCGTTGCTAATCCTTGCCATAACACAGACAGTGAAGAAAAATGAAAACACTAGAAGTTAGTGTACAGAGAATAATATGTCTATTCTACATCAGAGCGTTTAATTTCGGAAGCGACATATTTGAACCATTATCTCGTTTCCTTATTGGCCACATTGATTCACGTTGTGTTGGAGAGACAGTTGTTCAACCTGCACATTGTCTCCCAGCTGATCTCAGTCTTCAGTTGTCGGCTCGCGGAAAAGGCGGCAGAGGCAAACAATTTATTAATCTTAATTTATACTATAAATATATTTACCTCTTGCATTCTATTTGCTTCATTATTGTTGTTTCTACAGGCTGCTCTGTGTGAACAACGTTTTCAAATAGTTTTTGTCATGAAACATTAAAAACTAAAATAGCGATCACAGAAATGATAAAAATGAATGTAAGAAACCATTTAAAAACCTTTTTTTTAATGATGTCACCGTTGAGTCTTTAACTCTTAAACCGGCCTGTTTAAGGTGCTCGGTTTAAGACGGGTTGATTCAGAGCAGCATGGGGGATGAGATGGGGGGGGGGGGGGGGGGGGGAGACGGTGGGTGAGGCAAAAGAGAGAGAGAGAGGTGTGATGTGATGGTGTTTTGGGGAGAGGGTGGATGACAGAGAAGGAGCGACTGGAGAGGCTGCTTCACCTTTAGAGCTGTTGTTATGTGTGTGTCAGTGGGGGGGGGGGGTAACAGAATATTAAGGGTTATTAGCACTGTGGGGGAGGCAAGACGAGGGGGAGAGAGCAGGCTGGGGCTCCATGTTACGCCCAAATGTATTTAGAGCAAATTTGATGAATTTGACAACATTTATTTTGACAAAACAATCCCAACTCAAGGTCCACCAACTCGCCCCCCCCCAGAGCTTTTACCAGGATCACATGGTCTTCACAAGCTCAGGACCTGGTTTACTATCTTCTACTGAACTCACCATGTCAACGTTAAAAGCTACAGTAGTAACTGGAACACGAGTTCGGTTTGTCGAGAGTGAACTTTTATCTTGACTTGAGACTTAACATTTTATACTTTTTTAAATATTTTTCAGAACTAAATAAACTAAATGAAAATATTTTGGAGCCAAACATTGATGAGTTTGGATGACCAGCAAATAATATCGTTGAGGATTTCTGTTTAATAGTTATAAACCATCTGGTCCTCATGTGCTGTGCCCGATGTGTAGAATCCACTTAACACACTGACCCTAGTTTAAGCTTATTAAACACTGGGCTGAGTGATAATGAGAATCAGGGCGAAGGTAAATCATAACACCGTGGCAACAAAGGGATCTGTATCTGCCAATACGGATCATTAACGATCAGAAATTAGTGTTTTATGATCCGTTGCCCCACTAGCTCTAATAACGTTAATATTAGAAAGTTAACGTTCTGTCTATCATCATCAGGTATCACATGACCTCCCTGTAATCACTTTACCTCATAGCTTACTTTGATTTTTGCCTTTCATATGTATTTTTTAGTTTTTACTCTTACAGATATAAAGGAATGCATGTTAACATCCGTCTTTTGGTCACTATGTTATAATCTGGATGGAACATCTGGGCAGACATTCAACAGTGAGTAATGTTATTAAATGACGCGCGTCAAATTCACTCTCAATGCATCGGGGGGGGGGGGGGGGGGGGGGGGGGTGTCACTGCTCCTCCCTGCTGGTGGATGTGGTGGTCGGGGGGGGGGGGGCTACCAGGGTCAGTGTGGTGGGTGGAGGTAGATCGGAGGTGGGGGTGGGGGGGACTCTGGCCCTTACCTTGCCTGCTCGTGGTGCTTGGCGGGGGGCAGGGCGCAGGGAGGCTTGGGCAGGCGGAGGCGCGCGGGACAGCAGTACTGATGGTAGGTGGCGTGGCTGTTAGGTGGTAGGCTGGAGGAGTAGAGAGAGGAGGAGGAAGAGGTGGAGGTGGAGGAAGGAGTGGTGATGCTAGTAGGGTTGTTGGAGGAACGACAAGAGGTGTTGGTAGTAGAACAGGTGGAGGAATAAGACCTGACAGAAAGAGAGAGAGAGAGAGATAGAAAAGATAGAGTTGGGGAGAGGGAGAAAGAGAAAAAAGAGAGAAAAATAAAGTCAAGAGAGAAACAGAGAAAGGTGGACAACAACAACAACAACAACAACAGACAGGCACACGTAAACAAACACAATTAGCACAGTTAGCATTACAGCACACTATCAGCAATAGCTTAGCACACAGTATTAATAGCAGCATGTAGCGATAAGCAAACAAGTATGGCTCGTGGTGTTAAAGCAAGAAAGCACATCTAATTCTATCAGCATTAGCTTAGCACACAATTTTAACAGCAGCATAGCAATTAGCACATGTTTACGACTAATTATCTTAGCTTATGGTTAGCATATCTTACAATGTTAGCATTAGCTTAGCATACAATGAATAAATGGCAGCAAACAGCAGTTAGTGCAAAGTCTTACGTCATACCAGCATACATTAACATTACATTAACATACTATCACAAGTGTTAGCTTAGCAGTTAGAACACACAATATATATCAGCTCATGGCTAGCACACAGTCAGTCTCGGCCATTAGCACTAGCGGTTAGCATCACAGCAGTACATGTATAGTGTACAGTGAGTCAGGAGAGGGAGGATGATGCACAGATGTAGATAGTTTACTGTATTTCTTTCCGGAGGGAAAGAGGAAAGCCGGTCGTTTCCTGCCTGCTAACCATGATTGCCGATTAGCTGTTTGGCTAATTCCTCGCTCCACTCATGCAAAGCTGTGGTTTAATTGTTTTACTGATGGTCTCATCCACATCAGGTACAGGTGTGGTACCCGGTACAATAATCGTTGCCATCCTTGATGTCTGTAATGGGCCTCTAACTTGTGACCTTGCAGCTAAAGGATGGTCTTGCTAACCCTTCGCTGAACCCAACCACCATCGGGCAAATTACCAATCTGTCTTCGGGGAGCTGTGTGATGAGTCTTACTGGGTTCACTGGCCCTGTCACATGTCTCCTTGACAGGCCTCACTGTACTAAAGCTGAAGGTTACCATGTGACGTTTGAACCATAAGACCGTGAGGAGTTGAAATGAGCAGCCTTTACATGAATTAAAAGAAAGGTAAAGAAAGGATGCTATATTGCCAAATGTTAAACATATTTCTCTGTCACCTATCATCGTATGAACTAAAATGTGTACGTATGAATACAAACATTAGGAAGTGGGAACAAATCCTTAATAGCCTCAAGAGAAAGACTAGCGAGCTATTGAACTGTGCTAGCTTAGCATTAATAATCTAAATGATTGAAAAGGGTTTTAGAGCAATTGAACCTTTGCTAAGCCCCCCCCCATGCTGCTACTCGATCACGCTCTCACAGCAACGTAACAATGGAGCCCACACTGTCACTAACTGCACAAATATTATCAGACAAAAAGTGATTTCAGAGAGAAGCAGACAGAAGGGTTTACAATATGTGTTTGAAGGATGAATCCAGGAAGTCAAACTGACTCATCAGTGAAAACAAGTTAAAAAGTTAAAGATAGAAGCTAAAGCTACAGATCACAGAGTGAAAGTGAGCCACCACATCACCTGGAGATCCAGACAGAAGACAATCAAACTAAAAAAAATGAAACTCTTTATTCACTGTTACGATCATTACAAAGCAAAAGCAGCATGTGTTTGCATTCAGTATCTCTCAGTAGCTAGTAGACTCGCTAATGCTAGTTAACGATGTGCTAACGTACTCTGCTAATGTTAGCTTCACAGGTTTTTAGGGTAGAAACATAACGTTTAAGAAACATATTTCTCCTTCCAACCTCTCCGGGTAACAAGTATCACTATTACACAACGTTGAACCACGACGAGCTCCACATCCACTGAACAAGCCTGAACATGAAGAACATCTGAAACTATTGATGAGAGTCTGTGAAGCAGAGACACAGACTGTTTATAAGAAGTGGACGTAGTCATCGTGACGTCGCCCATTGGTTTGTGGACTGACGTTATAAAGCCCCGAGTTTGGTGATTTCGCCGTCGCCATCTTAGAATAAGGGGGTCACCAATTTGGATATTTTTTGCAATCGATGAACAGAAGTGACCATATTTGGACTGAGGAGGAGTGTATACGTCTCTGGCAGCGGCAGCGACCGTCAGAACCAGAAGATTTTAAATATGAAACTAGGTTTAGCCAGCCATGAGAGGTTGTCTTAACCAACCAGAGCTCCTTTACGGAGCAGCTTTTTTACATTAGTTAAAAAAAAGGATTAAACATTGTCAATTGCTCAAATATTTTCATCTCACCTATCGTCTTATGAATTAAAATGTGCGTACCAATGAATACAAACATGACGGAGTGGTAAAAGAAGCCAAGTGAGCTATTAACCTGTGCAAGCTTAGCATTAACAATCAATGTGATTGGAAAGTTTTGTTTGGCTAAGCCCCTCCCCCCACGCTGCTACTCCATCAAGCTTTCAGAGCTAAGTTACCGGTGAGCCCACACTGTCACTAACTGCACTCCATGAAGAAATATCATCTAATTGTTAAACTCTTTCTCTTGTGTTCATACAGGTTTTAACAGCCCAACATGGTAAAAGTTATAGTTGCAAAGGGCGCCTGCGACGTTTCTCCAAAGAAACCAGTACGCCGCAGATCAGCCTGAAGAGCTGATCCCCCGCTTCACCGAGCGGAGACCTTCTTCCTCACAGTTCATCCCGCTCGCTGTGAGGTGACAGTTTGCTGGTCCGCCGCACGGCTGCACACTCGCTGTCACTGCCTCTGGCTGCGGGCGTGATGATGTACGCCACGCCGCCCGAATGCACTCGGTGATACAGTGCTGGACGTACAGTGTAAATCCAGGCTGATATACAGAGACTGGAACGTCCTGTTGACCCTCTGTGCTGGATTCAGCTTGTATAACGTCAGCTGGAAGCTGTGTCTCTGCACTGAACAGCACTACATTTAACTCTACGTGGTGGAGGAAATGATTCTGCTGTTGTTTTTTTGGGATGCTGGCCTTATTAATGGAGCATAAAAGGTGAAACACTTCTGAACCCCCCCAAAAAACGTATTAAATGAAAATCACATTTCTTAAAAGTTAAATTCACCCTTTGCTTTTGCTCCGCTTCCTGTCTTAGCTGAAAACGGAACCACTTAGATCGCAGAAAAACTCAGTAAACTCAGTGAAAATGTGAGCCTCCACCTTCATGTCCATGACATTTGTGGAGGGACGTTGTGTCAAACTGTGTTGGGTTTACTGCATACAACAGTTTTGGGGTCAGATAGGAGGAAGAATAAGGAGAGAATGTTTGCCTACAGCGGTTTGTCTAATAAATCAGGAATATGACGTTGTGTGTTTGTTAGGAGCAGAGACGGGCTATTTCAGCGAAAGAGCACAGGCATGCTACAGTAGCTTACTATTGTGTAACCAGGCGGCAACCTCCGGTTCTGACGAGTGAAGCTGATGCTTCATGTGTTAAAGCTCCCTGCACCCAAAAAGCAAAAAAGCAACCCCCCTCCCCACCGTCTCTCTACCCAGGCAATGTACCAGTTGTATTAGTATGGCGTGAACAAGCTGCCACTGCAGAGCAGACTGGAGCAATGCATTACCATACTGCTCCCATACTGCAGAGGGCGAGAGACACAGATACAAACAGAGGGAGAGAGAGAGAGAGGGGGAGAGAGAGAGAGAGAGAGAGAGAGAGGGGGAGAGAGAGAGAGAGAGAGAGAGAGAGAGACAGAGAGAGAGAGAGAGAGAGAGAGAGAGAGAGAGAGAGACAGAGAGAGAGAGAGAGAGAGAGAGAGAGAGACAGAGAGAGAGAGAGAGAGAGAGAGAGAGAGAGACAGAGAGAGAGAGAGACAGAGAGAGAGCGAGAGACAGAGAGAGACAGAGAGAGACTAGTGCTGCAGAATGTGACACAGGTCAGACTGCCACAACCAGTTATTTTTAGATCAATAATCAATACATCATTGTCGTATTAAGTGCTACCTCGATCTAATTACTCCAAACTAATGACTAATGATGAAGGTAATTGGTCGGCCCAATTTCACAACTTTTCGTAGCTCACGTTTCCTTCAGTTATTCTTGGTGATATGAGGTTCACATGTGCCAGGAGACAGCGCTCCAAACACAAATAAACTTCAGTTAATGACAGATCTACACGAATCTTAAATTCTACCAAATCCTCGTAATACTGTCTTTACTAGAATAAGATGAGAAAATATCAGTTTTTCTTTGTTTTCCCACGTTTAGCCTAGCTTAGCACACAGACTGGTCGAAAAAAAAGTAAAAACCAGGTGGCAACATGTGGTTCTGCTGAGTTCAAGCTTACACCACCAAGAGTTCACCACCACCACCACCACACACACACACACACACACACACATACACACACACACACACATACACACACACACACACACACACACACACATACACACACACACACACACACACACTTTGTCTTTGACCCTATCATTACTCACAAAGTTCCTAAAAGTTTAAATGAAGTTTAAGCTTTGGGCCAAACGATTAATAACGAGTGTTATATGCTGCAAAATATCTTGTGTCATTTCAAATCTACAATTAGACCAAATACTGCTGAAGAACAGGGATGAAGACCCAGCCGCTTAAAGAGACAGACTCGTCATTACCCATCATGCCTCAGCTGGGCCCTGTCAGCTCGGCTCAGTCAGATTACAGGCCGCTCTAATCTGATTACAATCTCGTTAGATCATCGAACGTCCGCCTGTCGCTGAGTCACTGCCACATGCCAGCCAGCCTGTCATAACACATCACACACGCACACACACACACACACACACACACACACACACACACACACACACACACACACCGGCAGTTTGAGGGACGGGGAACGTTAGCTCTCTGTTGGGGGACTATCTGGAGCTGGAATGGTACAAGCTGGATACAGTTGGACTCCCCGTGTACATGGCACTGGGTCTGGAGCCAAAGCACCTGGAGAGGTGCTGGACTCTCTCCTGTTGCTGAGTAACACTGCCAGCGAGGGGATTCTGGCTGTTAGAGTTTTTAATTTCTCTTCATTCAAGGTTCATTTATTGATATTCTACAACACAGGATCGCACACCAACACCCTGGACAGGTCACCAGACTATTGGGCTGACTTTGGTTTCCCGGACGCTGCCTGGTGTGTCATGGGAACAACGCAGCCGGATCACCAGTTGGCAACGTTTATGGTCCTTAAGAAATACAGATGTTTCGAAGCTTTCTTAAGAAATACAGATGTTTCGAAGCTTTCTTAAGAAATACAGATGTTTCTAAGCTTTCTTAAGCAGGGCGCAGATGTGAGTTATTTTTTTTACATTCAAAGCTTCTATTGAGATTTTTGAATTCCTGTCGTTATATTTTATGTCGTCATCAATCTACAGGAATAGGAACAACTTGATTGAGTGTTATTGCGGTTGTATAAATGTAGTGTATGTTGCTGTTAGACTGCAGTGAATATGTTGTTTTTGAAACGGCAGCAAATTTAGATTGAAGCAGAATATTTCGTGAGATAAAAACATGGTGTGGAAATCTATTATTTTGTTAAGAATGAATATGGTACAGCCCTAAAGATGACCATCTCAGCATCTTTGTGATGCTCAATTGATGTCAACAGGTGTGTGTGTGTTCACCATCAGCTCCCTGCTTTTTTGGACATCGAGCAGCAAAACTCAAAAAAAAAGAGACTCAAAAAGATTTTGTCACCTGTTTTTGTAGTGAATCGTGCTCTGTCTGGGTTTATGTGGGTGCGTTATCTGATCATCTAATGAGTCTGTGCAGGTGGCAACACTTTCAACAGTTCATCCTCAACGTTCATCCTCAACAGTTCATCCTCAATGTTCATCCTTAACAGTTCATCCTCAACGTTCATCCTCAAGAGTTCATCCTCAAGAGTTCATCCTCAAGAGTTCATCCTCAACGTTCATCCTCAACGTTCATCCTCAACGTTCATCCTCAACAGTTCATCCTCAACAGTTCATCCTCAACGTTCATCCTCAACGTTCATCCTCAACGTTCATCCTCAACAGTTCATCCTCAACAGTTCATCCTCAAGAGTTCATCCTCAAGAGTTCATCCTCAAGAGTTCATCCTCAACGTTCATCCTCAAGAGTTCATCTTCAACGTTCATCCTCAACGTTCATCCTCAACATTCATCCTCAACATTCATCCTCAAGAGTTCATCCTCAAGAGTTCATCCTCAAGAGTTCATCCTCAAGAGTTCATCTTCAACGTTCATCCTCAACTGCTCATCCTCAACGTTCATCCTCAACGTTCATCCTCAACAGTTCATCCTCAACAGTTCATCCTCAACAGTTCATCCTCAACAGTTCATCCTCAACAGTTCATCCTCAACGTTCATCCTCAACGTTCATCCTCAACGTTCATCCTCAACAGTTCATCCTCAACGTTCATCCTCAACGTTCATCCTCAACGTTCATCCTCAACGTTCATCCTCAACGTTCATCCTCAACGTTCATACTCAACGTTCATCTTCAACGTTCATCCTCAACGTTCATCCTCAACGTTCATCCTCAACTGTTCATCTTCAACGTTCATCCTCAACGTTCATCCTCAACGTTCATCCTCAACAGTTCATCCTCAACAGTTCATCCTCAACGTTCATACTCAACGTTCATCCTCAACGTTCATCCTCAACCCGCACAATCAAAATGACACAAAGACGGAGCAACACAGAGATCATCAGAGTGAGAGATGCTGCATTTCAGTTTTAGCTGCTCCAGAGAAGGCCATGCCAACAGTGTTGTTAAGGGCAACCGTTTCAAATGAAGAAACATGTTGTCACGGTAACAAGGACTTCGTGCATGAGTGTGTGTTTTAAATAGATCCTCCGCTGCTGCTGCTCACAGTTGATTTACTATTTCCAATAGGTTACATCTGGAGTGTCCAAACCCCCCCCCCCCCCAACACACACACACACTTGAAAAACCCAATGAGTCCATTGATTATTATACATATTGATGATGAATTCATTCTTCACCATAAACGCTCTTTCAAGAGCCGATAATACAAACTCAGGAGAGACTGAATCTCCTTCAGTGTTTACTAAATGTACAAAATCATTGTTTTAACTATTTAGTGCCGGCTTCTATCATTAATGTCTGTTTGTCGACTTTACATACGATACTTTTAAAAATGTGTCGATCACGTTGTGTGGCTACTTATGATGCACACAATGAGCTCCCCACACTGACGCTCTATATCTTTAGATGATTCACAGAAAGGTGGGTTGGATATTTTTTTTAAGTAAAAAATGTTGCTTGTATATTTAAAGATACTTTCACTTTATAAACTTGGAAAGGAAAAGCTTGCAAGTGTGCACCAACAGCAGAGAAATACCTTTGAATCATTAAAGTCTGTCTCTGTATCCAGGCGCTCATATGAACATTGAAACAGGATTTACTTATCGCTCTGTTCCAACATGTTGGGAAATACACTTGATACCACTCTCACGTCTGGCTGTTGTTAGCTTAGCTTAGCACAAAGACGAATCGCTAATCAACATGTTGCGTCTGGTAGTTAATAAGAGAAATATGAGAACATCTTCAGTTCATTTAGGAGGCAGGATCCACATGTAGGAGCTCAACCTTTATCTCTCCACAGTAAACGAACACATCTTGCTTTGGCCCATACTGCCTGAGCTGACACACACACACACGCACGCGCGCACATGCGCACACCACACACACACACACATACACACACACACACACACAGAGTTGGACTCCAGGGTGTTGTCCTGCGGCTCGGATCTGAGAGGTAATTCATCACTTCTCTATTCATATCAGCTAGCCTAGTTTCCCCTGCAGCACACACACACACACACACACACACACACACACACACACTGCAGCGAGTGCATGCATGCACAGCAACGCAGTGGCAGAGGACCAAATACCAACACAAACACACACTCAGGTGCAGGCTAGGCTGCTGATATTTAACTACAGTGCAGCTCCATTCAACAAGCCTGCGGCAGAAAGCACTGATGCAGCACACACACACACACACACACACACACACACACACGCACACACACGCACGCGCACACGCACACACACACAACCGGGCTGCTGCTGTCACACTCTCTGAACAGCTAGCAGATGCTGTAGCTCACATTCAACCACCAAACCAGGTCTCCAGGGTTTCTATTCAAAGGGTCAGGTCACCTAAAACATCGATTCAAATCCTCCCCCCCAAAAGAGTCTGGATCCTTGTAGACCAGCTGCTATAATCGAACAACAAAGGGATCTATATCTGTTAATAGGTATCATCAATGATCAATAATTAGTATTGGCGTCAAAAAAACGTGATCAGGAATCTAAACTTTTTTCTTTTGTGCTGCTCTGCTCTGTGTTCTGATCCGTTTGGTTTGATTTGCACGTGTCCGTGTGCAGTATGTGGCACATGTTATACACATGACTATATTAATATACAGAGTCATCTGTATGTCTGTCACCGGGTTCTGTGTGAGTTCACTCTGTTTCAATCACAAGAAGAGCACCAACGAGCGATATGCAGGTATGATCACAGATACAGCAGCAGGTTGTTCTCTAATGTAGAGACTTTATATGAGAAGTGGATGTAGTCACTATTAGAGCTGTATATTGGCAAGCACCTCAAGATATGATATATCGCTCCTTCCCTTTTATGTCCCATTCCTTCAGCTTCAGTAACTCCTCGATGTTTGTTCAGATTTGTATGTTTTTTTAAATTGTGATGACGTCACAAAACCTAATAGATGTCACATACAACTAATCTCTCTTAATTTGAAACTGAGAAGCTGAGTCACTCAATAATATCTCACATGAATTAAAGTCAACTAATAGCAGTTGTATTATATTCATGTAAAACAACTCAGTAAATGTGTTCACCCTTCGCCTGCTAGTCTTGCTCACGTACACGCTTATACTCAACAGTCTCAGGGAATTATCAACAGGCATTCTGGGTAATAAAGAACACCCCTAACTAGAGTGTGGAAGTATCGAAGTAAAGTTCTGTAAAGAACAAACACGTAATCCCTCATTAGCTCCGGCACTGTGTCGGGTATCTCTGATGACAGTGAGCAGCTGAAGACGTTTTTCGCTGGCAGCTTCTTTCCCAGCATGCAGTGCGGCCGTCCTCTCGGGTTGTGCGGTAGTGTGGATGGATTACCGACGATGTCATCAGACCGAGACGCAGAGCAGCAGACATTTTCTACCGACGACACGGGAGATACTGCACTGCTGGCCTCAATACACACACACACACACACACACACATACACAGTTGTGTTTTCATGACTTTTGGGGGACATCACATTGACTTACATTCATTTCCTGGAGACTTACCGTAACTATAACCGCTACCAGTCTAATCTTAACCCTAAATCTAACTTTACCAAAACCTTAAACTAAGTTATCACACTGAAATGTAATGAATGACGTTATGAGAACGTGCAATTGTCCCCATTTTATCCCCCCAAAAAAGGCAAGTCCCCACAAGACTGGTAAAACGCCTACATACACAGACACAGTTGTGTTTTCATGACTAGGAATGGGTATCGTTTGGATTTTATAACTACTAGTACTCTTATGAATATTGATTATCTGTACGGTTCCTTATCGATACTATTATCAGTTATTTTTGATTATATTTGAGAAAAAAAGACAATTAATTAAGAAGCAAAAAGACGAGTCCCCACAATGTGACAGTGTCCCCACAAGACAGGTAAACACACACACACACACACAGAATCATTTCCAGAAGACCGTGATAATAATACTTGAAGGTTTTTACTTGTTTCATGATCTCTTGGATGTCCTTTCTGGACCAGAAGATGGAAATAAAGATAAGTCAAAAACAATCATATCTAGAAGTAGAGAATAACAGTTACCATGTGATAAATCATGAACAATAAAAAAGTTCTTTGATCATTTATTTTACAAAAATTGGAAAACACTGGAATCTATATATCCAACATGTTTTCAAGTGTTACCAATGTTGGAAAAAAATGGAGGCTTTTTGTACTATATATATTCTGGTATTCACATGTTTCAGCCTCTCCTCTCCCCTCCTCGCCCCTCATCTCCTCTCCTCTTCCCTCCCCTCATCTCCCCTCCTCTCCTCTCCCCTCCTCTATCCCCTCTTCCCTCCTCTCCCCTCCTCTCTCCCCTCCTCTATCCCCTCCTCTCCTCTCCTCATCTCCTCTCCCCTCCCCTCATCTCCTCTCCCCTCTCCTCCCCTCATCTCCTCTTCCCTCCCCTCATCTCCTCTTCCCTCCCCTCATCTCCTCTTCCCTCCCCTCATCTCCTCATCTCCTCTCTCTGGGTTTTGGGGTTCAGAGGGTTAAAGTCTGCATCCTTTCCTTTCAGTCAGCTGTTCGGTACAGAGCCGGACAGACGCACCATGAAAAATAAAACTCGTCACATCATCACATCAGCCGGCTGCCAGAATATTCTGGGTGCCATCTGTGTGCTGTGAGATCTGCTGCCAGATATCAGCGTTTACAGCAGGACTTCACGCGCACATTAAAGCGCCTTCATGCAGCTAAACGTTTACAAATGAACAAAGTGTTTTTCACTCAGGTGAACACAGGCGGGGTTATTATTAGTGATATTTCAAGTCATATATTCCTCAGTTCACACTGGACAAAAGTTCATATTTCGGTATCGTTTTAAAGTTTTTAAACCATGCTGATGAGGACTACAACATGTAACCAACTAAACCCTTTTTTAATTTAACAAAAGAACAAATAAACTGGAAGCTTATATTTAAACAGGAACCGCTTCCTGTTTCAGTGTCAAGAGTTTCACAATAAAAGTATTTTGACAAAATTAAACTGTTTTAAATAAGAGTTAAAATAGTTGGAAGTGAAGGAAAAAACAAAAACATAAATAAAACAGCTGATTACTTAGCTTATGTCAGAACAAATATGGATGAACACATGAATAAGTAAAGAAATGATTACTGAAGACTAAAAGTTGCACTCTCGCTCCTGCAGAGCTCATTACATCCACATTATGAAAGGGTTGCAGAACAAACAACTGATGGCTTCTTTTCCATAGCAACGGGCGCTGAGGCTCACGGGTATTGTAGTATTTAGAGCTGACAAAAGGTCCTTTAACCTCTAAAATCAGCTTCTTAGTTGTCATACTTGTATTTATTTGTTACTTTAAAGGTGTTGGGATTGCTGCTGGTAAGAGTTTGATTTACTGCAATTGCTCTTTAATCTCTGTAACTTTGGCATTATTAATCTTCACTTTAAATAGACACTCGACACTTTAATAACAGACTTATTTTAAGGTACTTTTAGTTCATTTATTCTATTGTAAATGTTCATTATTTGTTCTTAAATGTCTGAAACTATTGCACTGTGTTTATTGGCACACACACAAATCCAAAAACCCAAATTCCTTGTTTGTGCAAAGGTACGTTTGATTCAACCACAGATGAAAATACATTTTTAGCGCCGTCTGGTCCGACACATGGATTGTGCGTTATCCCTCCTAGATTAACAATGAAATAAAGTGTTTCTACTTTGAGGAACATTGAGATCATTTAGAGGAGAGGAAGATTAGAGCAGGGAGGAAACAGCAGCTCTCAAGAAGATTATTCTATAAAAGAGGACATTTTGGCCTCGATGTGGTACGTTAGCACGTTAGCACGTTTAGCATTCGTTTGCCGATCGGTTTACATTTTCTGCTTGGTCACAGCGACGTCGCTCTGCGTCACAGCGGCTCAGCTGAAAATGCAAATGTGTGAGCAAGTGGATGGAGAGAAAAAAGAGAAAGCTGAAGAGGAGCAGAGTGTGTCTGCTGTTATGAAACCTGTGGCACTTTCTCCTTCCTCCACCTCCTCAGCTTATACCCAGCTGTTGCCATGACAACGCAGCATTTGTCCCCTCCTCCTGGAGGAGGAGGAGGCGGAGGAGGAGGAGGGCGGCTCCACCTTCACCACCACCAGCCAGCTCCGTGTCTCATTTCCATGTTGCGAAATATAAGAGACAGACGGACTGACAGAGGGAGGGAGAGACGTGACGCTGTGCACGATTTACTGAAGGTGTGTGTGTGTGTGTGTGTGTGTGCGTGTGTCAGATGATATCAGTCTTGTTGATTGATGGTGTAATGATTCTACAGCTGACCTAGATGTTGACACACACACCTATACACACTCTCTCCAATTAGATTGTGTGAGTTGCAGGGTGACTACGGTGAGCCGGAGGGGACAAGTTTGATGAAGAGGTTTTGAGTTTTTTGTGACTAAACTGGACTGGAAATTATTTAAGAAATGGTGTAATGCATTAAAAGTTCATTTCAGCTATAAAAAAGTGATTTTCTGTGACAAGATGTTGATAAAGATGTTTCTCTCAGACCAGTCAGAAACCAGAGAGACGAAGACGTAATCCAGGGAGCCCCAGTATTATTATTATCTGCATCTTTTATATCAAAGGCCGTGTATTATGTATAATAAACCCATATAGACTCTGTTTAGTCCAGTCTTAAATTATTAAACCAGTTGAATAAAAAATAGTCAATAAATATTCCATATTCTGGTTGTTTCTTGGTTTATTTCCAGGTGAAAAGGCCTTTACAATCTTTGCAAACAGCTCTGTGAGGCAAGTTATGGTCTGTTTGACTCTAAATGGACCATAATGTACTAAATGAACATCATGCTGTATTGAAGAAGACTAGAAACTAGAGATTGAGACATAAACTCATGTTTACAATGTTTACTGAGGTAATAAATCAAGAGAGAAGTAGAGTCATTTTCTCATAGACTTCTATACAACCAGAGGAGTCGCCCCCTGGTGGTCACCATGCAGGGTGAAGCTGGTTTGATAATCACCAATACAGCCTGCATCAAGTTGAAGTTTAATATAGATACTGATCAGCTGAACTCAAACGGCTTGAATTAAATCCAAAAGTGTAACATGATTTTAACAAGTAAATAAATCACTGTGTGACAACGACGTACGTGTGCAGCACTTTGTGTGAGCCGACCTCATTAAGAAGAGCCGTGTGCTCGTCTGTAATCGGCCTCCTGCCTGATCCGAGCGGTTTGATTGGTGCTGTTTTGTTACTGGAAGCATGTTTAGCTCAGGAGTATCCGGCACCAGTCAGCGCTGATGAGGAGCTTTTAGTCGACCTCCGATAAACTACTGAGACAAGACTTTTAGCTTGCTTACGCACGCATACATACACCGTGAGACCTTTCTTCATGAATTTAACACATGGAGGACGCTGCGTGAGCCTCTACACTTGACAGGATTGTTTCCAGGACACTGAAGAACTACCACACACACACACACACACACACACACACACACACACACACACACACACAGTGCAGCTGACCGAGCTCATTTACACTCCTGGTATCGTCATCAGCACACAGAGGACGAGATGTCAGCAGCTGTTTACAAAAACAGGGTCAAAGAGGGAGAAAGAGAGATGCTATCAGAAGTCCAAAATTAAAATCCTGTCGACATCGTGTCCACTTTTGTGTTGCTGTGAGCAGGAAAGGGCTCAAATAACAGAAACATCATGGAGATCTATTCTTGGAAAACACACAGAACCGGTGGCCATTAGATCGTCATGGTCTGGATCCCACTGTGATCAGGTCAAACTAAATGTAAATAAAATAAAGAATAAATGAAATCTATTCATATGATTGGTTGTATTTGACTTTTACTTTTTTGTTTCATACCATAGACGTATATAAGAAGTGGACGTAGTCACCGCGATGTCATCCATTGGTCTGTAAACTGGTGCTAACTAGAACCATATAGGGTTCTTCAGCTTGTCCTCATATCCATAACCTTTTGTAAAAGAAAATTCCACCAACCCCTTCTTTGGTGTAATGGTTCCACCCAGAACCCTCTCTGGAGGTTCTATACAGAACCTTTCCACCTTCTAACCTGCTAACAAGAACCCTAGCAGGGGTTTCTACTAAGAACGCCTTTATAGTCTTGAGAGTTTCATCTAGAACCCCTTCAGGGGGTTCTAACAAGAGCCCTTTTATATTTCAAGGGTTTTCTCTTGAACCCTAAAGGGCTGACTATGCTGCAGTGTGACCCAAAACAATCCACAGTTTTTGGGGGGGTTGTGGTTCTGGATTGTTCCCTTATAAACACCCACGCTTTTAACAATCCTTGAAGAACTCTTTCTTCTAAAAAAGGTTCTGTGGATGAAAAGGGTTCCAAATGAAACCTTGCAAAAACGCTTTCTTCAAAATATAGTTATTGTTTGATATTCTTCATTTTACCTCAATTGCTAAAAAGACAATCACTGATCAGAACCCAGTTCTCGGCCACATTTAAAACCTTTATTTCTCACTTGATGTGAGGTAACAAGAGGCCGGGGATGATGTGACTGAATGAATGTCACCGATAGCTGAAACACTGAGTTTCCTAATGACAAAGAAACTGTTTATAATCGGTCACATTCCCACTGATCTGCTCAATAAGGTCTGTATCAGCGCAGACACCAGATATGAGTGTTGCTAGAGTTTTAACCCTTTTAACAGTTTCTCTCTCTGCAAAAGGAAAGATAAGTAGAGCCCAAACTGCAGCGTCGCCTCATTAGACTCAAGACTGAAAGACGACGCTCATGTGAACGACGAGTGAAGCTAAGCTAGCACTGTTGCTAGCATCTGTCTCCGCTGGCTGGGATTCATTTTCTTTCAACATTGGTAAATGTAAGTTACATTAGCCGGACTCCAGGTTTATGCAAAGGCCCAATAACCAGATGTTGCTATCCAGATAGAGATCAAAGGTTAATGCCAGGAAGAGACAAGGAAGGAAGGAAGGAAGGAAGGAAGGACGTAAACACGGAATCTGCAGAAGAGAACAGAAAAGTGAATGATGCATCCTCTTTAAATTCCTCCTCTCTTCATCCATGTGAATCCTACAGATCTGACTCCTCCACACCCACACTGCAGAACATCTCTCTCTCTCTCTGTTCATTACCATAACTGCTCTCCATCAGTCTTCCCCTTCGATACGATCAATGAGATGTCACAGCACCGATGTCTAACGATGGTTATGGCACCGTCACGTGCTCGTATCATCTAAAGGTTTCTATAATCATCGTACCAGCAGAGGTTGTGCTCCTAGATTTGCAATTATAATAATGACTACATATATCTGGGGGTAAACCAGAGTGTGCCATTTGAATACGAGCTGAAACTGTGGTCAGAGTAAATCATCGCTATTATACTTTGTGTGCAGCTTGTCATTCTGTTCATAAACGTCCACCCTGAGATGTTGCTGAACACGAGGCGACAGGACGCCGAGTTCACTCGCTTCCTCGTCTTCACTCTTGAATCTTTAATTGAAAACGTTTAGGATCATACCGACGTTTTTAATTTTTTATTACACTTCAGTTAAAATGTCTAATTCGAGTTCAGGCTGCTGTGTGTGTCGTTGACACTTAAAAGCGCTGTGATGAGTTCATGTGCTGCCAATCACCGAGCTGCTCCCCTTCGTGGCATCCGTCATGTGATGTCACTTTAAAGCCATGTCGAGTTTGTAAATGCATTAAGTTTGCTGAAAAGAAAGGATGCCACAAATCCTGAGAATTTTAGTACCAATAACGGTGAAATTCCACGATTTTGGATGAAATAAAAAAAATCACAAACTAAACAACAATCCACTTCAACATACACTCCTTTGTTACCTTTTGCTTACTGGTTTTCACAAATGTATCATGAATCACTGATGATCCCCCTGAAGTTTTTCACCAATAACACATCATGATGAGGTTATAATTTACCTTTGCCAAATACTAATTTTTACTGAATAGAGCTTGAATGCATCATAATGTAACCCGATGGAACCTCCGTAAACTTTAGCGGTTAGCTCCGTTATTTAGCCGAGCAGGACTTGTTACCGGCTAACGTTAAACTAGCTCTGCTCCTGACAAACTGTTGCTCACAATGCAGCATTATCTGGGAAGTTTGTTATATCGTCCTTGGGCCCACGGGACGCCATTGGCCTTAAGCCCCGATTCCTAGGACATGCAGAAGCTGCAGTTCTCTAGAGAAACGGGTTATCAGAATTTTGGCATCGACTTGCTACCGAAGTATCGTTTCTTGTGACATTCCTATATACAAGCCAATTGGCTTGCTCATAAGCTTTCTGGCTACTAGCCACCCACCAAGACTAGTGTGGCAAACAGGACCTGGACTTTTTGAACCACGAACCCTTAAAAACCCTCTAAATGTCATCTGCATGTCAATTTCAAAATGGCTACGATAAGAGAACTATAAACAACCGAGTGTAAAGCTCGAAGTTCACAAATGCAGGCGTTTGAAGCGCCTTTGTAGCAAAATAGGACCATGGACACAGTTTGTACCCAATGCTTTATATGCTTTTCATTGCAATATGGCTACCATAAATGAAATCTATTTAGAGAAAATATCTGTGCGACAGAAGTTTAAAACACTCAACACTCAAAGTTCAGAACGTTTCAACTGCTCCTTCATGTCCTCCAATATTTTCTGCCTCCTTGTTTTTTCCTGCTTCAGCCTGAGGTGCTGCAAGGTAAATCTGTGTGAGGGTGTTTTACATTTTGCTGCATCATGCCCAATACCAAATCACCCAGAAACCGGTGTGGGCAGCTCCTGCCACATGCCATCATGCCTCCGTTCCATAATCTGCCCCAGTGCAGTGTGGGATTTATTGGATCACACTCAGTGACTTGAAGAGGGGCAGCGAGCAGCCTGATTGTACAGTGAGATTTCATAACGAATCAGCCTTATCTCCACTGCTGGCAGACTCCATCATTGTTTTTCTGCCTGGTCCATCATTTGCAAGCTGGGGGTCAGTTTTTTCTCACGATATAAGCTGTACCTGAACGTCCCATGACTCAGGGCTTCGAGGATTTTTTTATTTTTTTTCCTGCGCTTTGATTCCTCAGATGTATGAGAGCTTAGAAGCCAAAGCAACAGTACTATTAAATCTGTCTCCATGAGTCATCGCTGCGTTCCCCCAGCCTTCATCTCTGTCGGTAGCCTCTCGACTCTCGCTCTCTCTGTGTTTGCAGAAGAGAGGAGGCGATGCCCCACGTCCCCCAACGGCAGCGCGAGCTTAGCTTTAAGCGCTTCCAAACAGCGAGCGAGGTTAAAACCATTTCAACTGAGTCTTGTCCTTCTACGGTTGCATGGCAACACCAGTCGCCATGACCGGCGCTTCCCACGGACAGCGGTTCAGTGTTACCGGTTACAAAAGGAGCTGCCTGGTGCATGCACGGGACAACTGCAGCCCTGTCGCCTATGAGCAGCACACAGCCTCGTGCACGAAGGCCCTGTCGGTCTCAACACTTCCTGATAGGATGCTCCTAAGATAGCGTTGCCAGGCAACAAACCCAACTCCAGGCAGCGAACATGATTTCTGATTGAAAAATGTATTCAGAGCAACAAGATGACGACAGAACAAGAGCAGCAACCAAACGCTAGAGATAACCATGGTGATTAGTACAGCCAACACAGCGTGATTTCTTGATGGCAAGACCAACCGATCCTGTCGCTGAGCAAAAGTATCCGTCACATGACACCGTTCAGTCTGCGCTCCGCCAACTATCAGTGTGAGAGATGCTGGCGTCGTTTAGTTCGTCTGTCTCGGGAGTCTCGTGCTCTCCTGCAATATGTAAATTCTCACCACAACCTCCCACTCTGTAGCACTATTAGCTGATAGATGGATGAATAATTATCAACCCTGTACGCCCACCAATCACAGCACAGAAAGAAAGCACAGGGGTACCAGCTGGCCCCTCTCCTTTGGAGGAAGAAACACTTCAATGTTAGACTTCAACAAGTCACCTCTCCTATGTGGTTGAGTCCAAGACGCTTAAATCACATTCAGCAAAACAGCTTTGCCTTCAAATCTGTTGCTTGCTCCTTTTTTTGCCAGCGAAGAATCAAGCAAACAGATGTTTCCAGGTAGAAGGGAACACGTGGGCACATATTTCATGGCTTGCACAAAACCTGCATGAGAAAAGCTGCAAAGTTAGTTGCGATCAAAGTCAAAGATATACACGAGTGTTGGCAAAACAGACAGTGAGGTTGACAGACCGGCAGCCATGCTTGAGTTTGGACATTTTGTGATGTAGGATGCCATATTAACGCCAATGTCCTACAGTAGTTTAGAGGCAAATGTTACCCATTAGAAATGGCTGAACTTAATATCTAAAGAAGCATTTGAATGTACCAACCATGAAATGTCATTGCTTTAAAAACAGAGTTCTTCTGAGGGAGCCCTTTGATACATGCATTCAATGCCAGCAAAAAGTTGCCAACCAGCAGGTAGAGGGTGAACTTTGTTCATTTAAATCCACTGTTGGGATCAGGTTCACCTTCCTCTCGTGTTATCTTTGGCTTTGGTTGTAGTAAGTAAACCTTAAACTCTAACTTACGATTTCTGGTGGTGGAGGGTGTGGGCGTGGTGGTTGTTGGAGGAGTTGGCTCTGTGCAGGCGCTCAAGCCTCTCCTTCTCTTTCTCCACAAAGTTGGTGTTGGTACCAGTGCTGGTGGAAGGCATTCGGGTCAGTCGGCTGTGGGCCCGTGGCTGATCCCTGGGTGGGATCGGAGGAGGCGGAAGTGGAGCCGGAGCTGGGGAGGAGATCGGACCTGGGATTTGGGTGGGGATCGACATGGAGATTGGGGCGGAAGCCGGAGATGAGACCGTTAACGGCGTTGTACTGGTGTTGTTGGAGCTGTTGTAGGAGTGGTGGGTGGAGGAGGAGTGGTGGTGGTGCTGATGGTACTGGTGGTGGTGGTGGCTGTGGTGGAGGGGGATGGATGAGGGAGGCTGGGGAGGAGCTTGGTATTGGCTGTTGTGGTGGTGGTGCTGGTGGTTGTGATTCTTGGCAGAAATGGATGTCGATATGGTCTGAGTCGGCGGAGGTGGCGGAGGAGGAGGAGGGAGAGGAGGCTCGGGAGGAGGAGCAGGCGGAGGAGGGGCAACGGGTTGCCGGTCCAAACGCAGATCCTTGTTCTCCTGGCTGAGCCGGTCCAGTTGGACCTCCAGCTCCTCGATTCGGCGCCGCTGAGTTTCCAGAAGCTTCTGTTGGCTCTCGATGATGTTGTTGAGTTCAAGAAGGTACTCCACGGCCCGGTTCGGGCTTTCTGGGCTGCCCTGGCCCGGGCCTTGATTAGCATCCATTACTTTTCTGGTCTGAGAATTAGCAAAAAAGGAATGGCTCAATAACAGCTGGGAAAAGGCCCAGTGACCAAGGTTCACTGCTAAAGTCTAAACTAGAGGGCCCAAATGCTGTTGGCTGTTACAGTTGGTTAGATCCAGGTTGTACACTGAGGCTAAATGCTTAACTTCTGCAGTCGATGAAATGCTGCCTGAGTCAGGGGGCTATCCAGACTATGCACTCTACTAATCTAGTCTACAACCTAAAACCTAATGTCTAAATAACTACAAAAGTAAACCCTATGGCCCTAGGACCCTACACTTTAAAAACTAAACTACCCTTCACCCTCCCCCCCACCAGAGGTAAGTGGGGGGGAGAGGACTTTTTCTTCTTTGAGTTCTGATTCGAAGATCAAGATGGACCTCGTCCTCGCTGGCTCCAATCAGAGAGGTTTATAGAGTCGTCGACCATCCCCTGGTTCAGTCAGCTGTTTCTGTTGGGGTTCAGGCCCATGACGATTAAAAAACAGAACAAATAAAGAGAGAGAGAGAGAGATCGTCTTCTCCCCTCAACAACAACAGTTTGTCAGTGCGTCAGTTGTATCCACTCATTGCACTCCATGCAGAAGATCAGAACATTGGTTTCAAAGAAGCAGGTGTGGAGACCAACGCTGACAGACACTTTATTTGACCCTCTGTGTTAAAGATGCACATTATCATTGTTGAGAAGTTGTAGATTGTCCAGCATGAAGTTTTTTTTTCTTTTCTCCATCCGATGCTGCTGAGGAGATGCAGACTGCAAGAGCTTCCAAAACAAGCTAGCTAACCACAGGCTTCCCTGTCGTGCCTCATAATAAAATCCTGGGATCTGAACCCCTGTGGTTAATTCTCCAAAATCAAGAGTTTTCTGAGCAGAAAAAGAGACCAGTTCAGACCTTCTCCATCAACAAAACCGTTTGGAACCAAACCTTGAGAAATCAACAGAACCTAAAGCTCCACAAAATTAAAAACGTAACGTCTGTTGAAGATCATCTCCTGACAAATGTGGAAGAGGAGAGGTTCACCTCTTCCAGGTCCATGGGTTCACCGGCAGGACTCGGCCTGTCACCCTGCAGTCGCTCTGTCGGAGGAAGTGGTGCGCGAAGGTTAAATGTCATGTCAGATGTTTGTCTTCTTCCTGGATGAAGCGAGGCATCTGGGATTCACCGTCATTATCGTCCCTCTGGAGGGCATATCCAGGTCCTTCTACATGTCATCCATCCGTCACATGAAAAAGAAGAAAGGAAAGAGTAGATGAGAAGAGAGTAAGAGTATAAAAGAGGAACAGCAGAGTCAAGTGGACATATGTAATGTATTCCCCTTCATTTTAGTTGACTTACTTCCCTTTTTATTCCAATTTAGATTTTCTCATCGTCTCATCGTATGTAGTCTCCATAATTTTTGTTTTTGTTTCTTTCCCCTCCTTCGTGATCCTTCTTTTCTCTTTTGCTCTCCTCATGTGCCGTTATCGTCCTCCATGTATTTCTGTCTTTTCATATGGCTGTTACTGTCTCATCTCCATCCCTTCTCTCTCTCTCTGGTTGCTAGGGGTGTGAGGTCTCTCAGAGCCCATAAATACCAATGACATGCTCTGTCTAAGCCATCAGAGACAAGAAAAATCATCACACCCCATCAGCCTCTCCTCCTACACTCGATCACTATCCCTCCCCCGTCGTAGTCCAGCTCTTTTGGTCTAACAATCTCTTTCTTTGCATTTTCTCCTCTGTGTTATCACTTTCTCCATGCAATATTCAAAGATGATACTGTAGATTCCAACACTGCTCTTGGTAGCCACATGCAGGACAACTGATTAGCTGCCTGGTGATATTCAGCATTATGACGAATATTGCATGCGTTAATTTCATCAACCGATTGCTGATTTTGACGATGTTATACTTTGGCTCTGATGCAGCCGCCTCTCTTTCTGTAGTCTCACTCAATGTCCCGCCCACAGCACTTTCTGATTGGTTACACATCCTGAGGAATAAACATCACAATCCTCTACACTGAAGTTGCAAAAACACCCAGAGTCACCGCTGGTAACGTTATGCCTCGATAGGTCGCAGCTAAAAAAGTAAGAATGAATCACAAAACAAAAATAGTTACTCGATGTAACTTCAGTTCCATGAGTACAAAGAGAGGAAAACCTGTGTTATGCCGTAGACTGTATATAAGAAGTGGACGTCACCCATTGGTTTGTGGAAGCGATGAACGGAAGTGACCATATCTGGACTGAGGAGGAGTGACGTAGAGACGCCGTATACGTCTCTGGTAGAGACCTGTCAATCACTGTGTAGCCCCGCCCTAAAGCATCCCCTGCTTTATGGTCTGTGTGACTCTAAATGGACCATAATGTACTAAATGAACATCATGCTGTATTGAAGAAGACTTGAAACTAGAGATTGAGACCATAAACTCATGTTTACAATGTTTACTGAGGGAATAAATCAAGAGAGAAGTAGAGTCATTTTCTCATAGACTTCTATACAACCAGAGGAGTCGCCCCCTGCTGGACACTAGAGAGAATGCAGCTTTAACACGTGAGGCATTGACTTCACTCGTTGCCACCTGGTTCCACACATGCACAGTAGATTGCAGACTTGACACGTCAGTGCAGCTCAGCCTTAATAAAGTGACGGTACGCAGACGCTCTCGTATTCAAAGTATAACTTCAGCTGCACAAAGACAGGTGCACAGACGTGAGCTGACAAGGAAGCGTTTGGATCTTTTAAACTCTTTCTCCTCACATCAAACAGACATTCTCAAAGCTCCTTAAAATTCCCAAATTTCTCCGCTGATCCGAGTAGCGCTTCAATTATGTTTTTGCTTTTCGTCTGGACGGAGGCTCTTGAAAAAAAACATATTTGTGTGGACAGGACTGAGAAGCAAGGAAAACAAATTACATTTTCAAAAATACCTGTGTGGACGAGGCCGAAGACATTTCTTGATGCCACATGGAGTCACTAATATGTAACGTTGCTGCTTTGCCAAACGTTTCAGCTGTAGATACAGTTGTGTTTTCATGAATTTTGGGGACATAACATTGACTTACATTGACTTCCTGGAGACTTACCCTGACCTAAACCTAACGTTAAACCAAGTCCTCATCCAAAAATGATAATTTTGTCCCCATGAGGAAGGTGAGTCCATAAATATGGGACTGTCTAAACAGATTCATGTCCCCACAAGTCATGAAAACACAGCCACACACACACACAGAGGGAATGGCTAGCTCTTTGGTCTCTGTTGCAAAGCGGCCAAACAGTTTCAGTTTTTATATCTCTTCCCATTAAGCACATTCAATTATTCATGACTCACTAACTGACCACCATCCCTCTCTCTCTTTGTCTCCGTCAGGCTCTCTCTCTCTCTCTCTCCGTTTGTGAAGGCTCTCTGCAGATCCTTTGCTTCCTGTTTCCGTTTCCAAACACATCGTTTACGAAGCGAAGGCAGAAACCGAGGCGTGCGTTTAGTAACGTAGTAAAGTAAGTAAGTGTGATTGTGACATAACGAATGGCACAATAAGCTTTAAACATTGTTTTTCTAATTGAATAAATAGTTTATCAACTTCTATGAATTCTGTGAAGTCTGGCTCTGGTAGTGACCAACTTCCACAGAATTTATGGAGATTTATGGAGAGTTTCAGCTCCTCGTTTATCCGTCCGGCCACAACTCTACTGTTTTGGTTCATGCTCACTGCTCTTATAGAGTCGCTTTCAGAAAAGAAGCTGTGAAACAACACCACTGTCCTCTACCTGCACACAGATCGACACCGGCTGGTGAACACAGTGGAGCATTGAGCAGCTAAAGATTCGTCTCAGGAGGTGGTGGAGACCAAAAACAGAGCTAAAAGAGAGAATATTGGAGGTGACTGAATGAACGGTCACGTTGCTATGTGACTGCTGGATGCTCAACATAAAAGGAGTCGATATGTCAATGTTGTGTTCAAGCCCCACTGGAGGCCAACAACAAACAAACAAAACACTTATTGCATGTTTTCCAAAGTCATGAATGAACTTAATGCTCAGTATTTGAGTGACTTGGTCCTTTAACATGAGCTTGTTCTAAATGAGTCATTTACCGTCCGACATAATTACATTTTCTGGGTTTTAAATTGCAAAACGAGCTCTGAAATGAATCCTCACTCTTCGTGCAGTTCCTACTTTACACACACACAGAATTTATCAAAGTGCCGGCGGTTTGAAAAGGCTTTTTTCTCGAATTGGGATTTTTATATTCAACAGTAGCTGGACTTTTTTTTAATTGGCCAATTTTACAGTCATGTTATCTGCCATCGACACACACACGCGCACACACACACACACGGCAGCCTACTTCGACATCACGTATGTGCACGCACGCACGTGAAGCAGATCACACACAAGCCCATGCATTCATCGCACACTACGTACTGCACATGCACATACACACTCGCATAAAAGTCCTGATGGCCTATATAGCCAACAGTCGCACATACATAACATACAAATACGAGCGTGTGTGCGCACATACGCACACACACACACACACACACACCGAGACACGATGCAGAACCCAGAGAAAAAGCAAAAGGAATAAAAACCAGGAAGAGTCTCACAGGTTTCAGCGGCTCCTGCAGAGGTGATAGAGGGATGAAGGTGGGGGTTGGAGGAAGAGGAGGAGGAGAGCGGATTATTGATCCCTGCTCATCCCTCCATCTCCTCCTCCGCTGCTGCTGTCACCATCATCTCCCTCCGGAAAAAAAAGAATAAAACACAGTAAACTCGTCTGCACCGTCTTCTTGATCAGATTTTGATCAATTGGATCCTTCCTTCTTTCCCTCTCTCTTCCTTCATGTATTCCTTTGCTCGCCTCACTGCTGCAGGCCCAGCTCCTCTTCCTCCTCCTCCTTCTTCCTCTTTTTGTTCTTGTTGCCGAGTCAATCTCTTTCTAATTATCATTCCTCTGCGTCTGACAGCCGAGCGATCCGCTGCTGCAGCGCTGATGATGCCCCCCCCCTTTTCTCTCTCTCTCTGTATGCGCGTGAGGACGGACGGAGCTCTGGTTATTAGCACTGGTCAAATATTAGGTTGTTTTTTTCTCCTCCGCTATTCTGCCGTAGGAAGAAGAGGAGGACGGAGGGGAGGAGGTGTCGAGTCCAGACTGGTAGCCTGGATAGATGGATGGAGGAGGTGGGAGCAGGAGAGTGAAAGGAGGGAGGAAGTGTGTGTGTGTGTGTGTGTGTGTGTTTGTCCAGAGCAGAGAAGAAAAACGCACACAGTCACGCGGCGACAAGCGCAGAAATCACACCACCGCTGGTTTACCGCACAAACATCACACATGTACTGGAGAGGAGGGCAGAGTCTGTGGTACAAGTGCTAAAGGACACAAACTTCAATATTATACAAATATTATGGAGGAAACAAATGCTACAGAATCATGGACCGCAGGTACGAGATACTGTAGTGATATTATAGGATTCACTGTCAGAGTTCCAAACTAACTTGCGTCTGTCGTCCGGTAGTAACAAAAACATAAAATAAAAACAAATAAAATAGAACATAATCAAATATAATAAAATAGAACATAATCAAATATAATAAATATATAATCAAATTGTAATTAAATAAAAAATAATTTTAATAATTCACTGTCTTATATCGACAAGCAGGAAATCCTCACATTTGAGAAGCTGGAACCAGCAAATGTTTAGTTTTGCTTGAAAATAAACGATTGAAACGATGATTAATCGATTAATCGTTGCAGCTCTGCTACAGAAGAATCACATGACTTCCAACTCTACACTCATGTAGAAAAAACTACACTTAAAAGTAGAACACAGACTAAATTGTAACAGGAGCTACTTCCTGGTTGGACAGACAGGTTGAATGAACCAAATCGTAAAACGACTGAATGCAGCTTTAACACAAATACAATACAAATACTACCGATGTACTTCTATATCATGGAAAGAGGCTGCAGGTACAAAATATCACAGGAATATTATATAATATTCTATAAAGACAAGTCTGACCGGGTAATTCACATGATCTTAAAGAAGCCAAATCAGACAGAGTCAGGACCAAGACCAAGGCAGGGCGAGACCGGGACAAGACCAAAACCAAGACCAAGGCAGGGCGAGACCGGGACAAGACCAAAACCAAGACCAAGGCAGGGCGAGACCGGGACAAGACCAAGGCAGGCCAAGACCGAGTCAAGACCAAGGCAGGGCGAGACCGGGACAAGACCAAGTCCAAGACCAAGGCAGGGCGAGACCGGGACCAAGGCAGGGCAAGGCCGAGTCAAGACCAAGACCAAGGCAGGGCGAGACCGAGTCAAGACCAAGACCAAGGCAGGACGAGACCGAGTCAAGACCAAGACCAAGGCAGGACGAGACCGAGTCAAGACCAAGACCAAGACCAAGGCAGGGTGAGACAAGACCAAGTCCAAGACCAAGGCAGGGCGAGACCGGGACAAGACCAAGTCCAAGACCAAGGCAGGGCGAGACCGGGACAAGACCAAGGCAGGGCAAGACCGAGTCAAGACCAAGACCAAGACCAAGGCAGGGCGAGACCAGGACAAGACCAAGACCAAGGCAGGGCGAGACCAAGACCAAGGCAGGCCAAGACCGAGTCAAGACCAAGACCAAGACCAAGGCAGGGCGAGACCGAGTCAAGACCAAGACCAAGACCAAGGCAGGGCAAGACCGAGTCAAGACCAACACCAAGGCAGGGCGAGACCAAGACCAAGGCAGGGCAAGGCCGAGTCAAGACCAAGACCAAGGCAGAGCGAGACCGGGACAAGACCAAGACAGGGCGGGACCGGGACAAGACCAAGACCAAGGTCGGGCGAGACCACGAACAAGACCAAGGCAGGGCGAGACCGAGTCAAGACCAAGACCAAGGCAGGGCGAGACTGGGACAAGACCAAGTCAGGGAAAGACTGAGTCAAGACCAAGACCAAGACAGTGAGAGACCAAGTAAAGACTAATCACAGTAGTGATGTTAACAAATAAATAACACGGTTTGGATAGCGGGGCTACACAGTGATTGACAGGTCTCTACAGGAGACGTATACTGTGTCTCTACGTCACTCCTCAGTCCAAATATGGTCACTTCCTGTTGACTTGTTGAAAAGAAAATATATATAAAAAGAAGTGGACGTCGTCATGGTGACATCACTCATTGGTTTGTGGACTGATGTTTTGAAGCACTAAGTTCGGCGATTTGGCTATCGCCATCTTGGATTACGGCCGTCACCATGTTGTTTTTTTTGGCAACCAACAAACAGGAAGTGACCATATCTGGACTGAGGAGCAGTGACGTAGAGACGCCGTATACGTCTCTGGTAGAGACCTGTCAATCACCGTGTAGCCCCGCCCTAAAGCATCCCCTGCTTTATGGTCTGTGTGACTCTAAATGGACCATAATGTACTAAATGAACATCATGCTGTATTGAAGAAGACTTGAAACTAGAGATTGAGACCATAAACTCATGTTTACAATGTTTACTGAGGTAATAAATCAAGAGAGAAGTAGAGTCATTTTCTCATAGACTTCTATACAACCTAGAGCATCTGTGATCTTTCTCATATGCTGATATGAGAAGACAGCGTTCACTAAAGCTTAATATACAACAGGCTGACTAATTAAAGGATATGTTACAGTATGACTCACACTGAAAGCGCACAATTTAAATACATCATCCAGAGGGAATAACACGAGGCCTCCACACATCAAAGCTATACAGCAATATAGAAGATCGATACACCACCCAATGAGATCAATACATCATCCCGCTGCGCGTCATCATCGGTGACGCGTTCAAAGAGCGTCTGCAGGAACATCATACATGAGAGCATTCATAGGCTTTTATTCCTGCTCTCATTCTGCTCGCGGTGTTCCGGCATTATGTGACGGGAAAACCAATTTACCGTCAGCGCTCATTAACGAGGCGAGCGTGAGCACGAGCGCACGGGAATGAAGTCACTAGCGTGGAAAACGGGAAGAGTTTCAATCATGTTTGATTATCAATAAAAAATATATAAGTAAAGAATATCACCAGGGCTGAAGTTGATCTTTTTTTGTTCTGCGGACATTCACCCGGAGCGGAACACACACACATAAACACACACACCCTCACATGCACGTGGGCTCTGCCTTAACACACCGAGCTGTCGTCACGCGGGAAAAGAAGGTGAAAGCTTTGATAAAAATGAAATCACCTGTGTTGTGAATCCGTCCTCTGTCCTCCGCTGCAGCGTAACGATAATCCCCATCTCACACACGCACGCACACACACACACACCAGTCTCTGTCATCAGGACGCTGCTGGGAGCTGTGGCCGCAGACGGCTTCAAAGATCCTCTAAACCCAATCAGGAGCGATCACTCTGTCGGTGCTTCTCGTTTTTAACTGCTGCCAGGATTCTAGTCTGAGGATTATTAATAAAAAGATATAAATGAAAGATTTCAATCAACTCTTTTTTTACATAATGAACCAGAACACTGGATGAGGATGGATATGAAAGAACATCATACCCTCCAAACTAAAAATAAATCAGATCTGAATTTAAATAACACACTATTATTTGTAGCCAATCAGAACAGCTCGTATAACCTCCAGTAACAGTTTCTGAATGTGTTGAATATAATCTATCAGTTCATTCATTCATTCAATGAAACATAAAGAAGAGCCGAGCTGTGAGAGGAGGCTGAACACAGCAGCAGAGTGAGCGCTCACTGTTTTCCTCTACTCTCTGATGGTTCTGTTCATCAGCATCCTGCACTTCTGTTACTGCACCTGCAGCCCACTGCTCCTCCTCCTCCTCCTCCTCCTCCTCCTCCTCCTCATATTCTTCCTCCTTTCCCTTCTCTTCCTCTACCTCCTTCTCCCTGTTGCACCCCCTCCAGCTTCCTCTCCTCACTTTTTTTCCACTTGCTGTTCCTCCTCCCACCTCTACTTCCTCCCTTTCCTCCCTCCTAAGCTTCTCCTTCCCCTCCCTCTGCTCCTCATCTTCCTCCATCTGCTGCTTCTCCTCCTCCCCTTAAGTGTCTCCTTTTGTTTCCACCTCCTCTCCTCCTTCTCGTCCCTGTGTTGAGTATCCTCCTCTTTCTTCCTTCAGGTGTTACTTCTCCTCCTTGACACTTTGTCATTTCTGCTTCTTTCCTTTCTTTTGAATTCAGTTTACCCACAACTACAGGAAGAGCATATAAGGAGGAGCGGAAGATGAGGATGGAAAAAAGAGGACAGAAGAAGAGCAGAAAGGAGGCGAGAAGAGAGGAGAAGAAAGAGGATGAAAAGGAGGAGAGGAGAGGAGAAAAGGAGGAGAGGAGAGGAGAAAAGGAGGAGAGGAGAGGAGAAAATGAGGAGAGGAGAAAAGGAAGGGAGCGTCAGAAGGCCACTTGCTGCTCCAGTTTCTTCTCTGACGTCGGCCTCGGGCTCGACGCATAAAGATGACATCACAAGCAGGAAACCAGAATCCCGCGGACCGCCATTTTGGTGCAGATCAGAGGAGGAGGCAGAAGAGGAGGAGGAGGAGGAAGAGGAAGAGGAGGACTCTTTCGATCTTTTCACAATCCTCCTCTTTGTTCTGTTCTATTACTCACTCCTACTGTCTCTCTCTCTCTCTCTCTCTCTCTCTCTCTCTCTC
>JAFEUB010000263.1:0-10000 GCA_024529925.1 Ophthalmolycus amberensis | reverse complement strand
TTTACTCATCCTGTTACCTTTGAATTATTGAAGAGAACTTTGTTTTTCTCTCATGCCTCCATGGTGAACTAGGAGTCAATCTCTTAAACCTGCATTCTCTCTAGTGTCCACCAGGGGGCGACTCCTCTGGTTGTATAGAAGTCTATGAGAAAATGACTCTACTTCTCTCTTGATGTATTACCTCAGTAAACATTGTAAACATGAGTTTATGGTCTCAATCTCTAGTTTCAAGTCTTCTTCAATACAGCATGATGTTCATTTAGTACATTATGGTCCATTTAGAGTCACACAGACCATAAAGCAGGGGATGCTTTAGGGCGGGGCTTACTGTGATTGACAGGTCTCTACCAGAGACTATACGAAGTCTCTACTTCACTCCTCCTCAGTCCAGATATGGTCACTTCCTGTTCACTGGTTGCAACAAAACAAGATGGCGACGGGGAACTCAAGGCTTTGGTCACAAGTTTACTCGGCCGAACAGGAGGTTGCTGCCCGACTATGGTCCATAAAGTCTGAAGCATATAGTTTATTAAAGAGTGGAGGAGTGTGTGTGTGTGTGTGTGTGTGTGTGTGTGTGCCCTCCCGTTAGCAGATACTTTACAGCAGCGTTGGCTCTTCACTTCTGTGCCGTTTGCTGATGCAGATCCACCTTCTGATCTGAGATCAGTGTGTGGGCTGCAGAGCTGTGTGGGCTGTGATCTAAAGGTACAGGAGACGTGCCGAGGATTCACAGATGACTTCTTCACATTCATCACACATTCTCTGATTTACCACAAAAGGTCAGGTCAGAGTTCAACCGAGTGTTTTTAGACTCTTTTTTCTTAAAATCATATATTTTTGTATCATATATTTCTATGTAATGAGGGATGAAGTGAAATGAACTGATTCTATTGTGAAAGCGTGGAAACGTTTCTGAAACATTTAAAAGATCAAAAGCTGCTTATTTGTGAATAACAAAAAAGACAGTTCAGTACAGATCGTGTAGGAGAGGAGGTAAATAAACTAGGAACCAAGAGAGGAAATGAGGAAATGAGGAGGGTAGTCAGGAAAAGGAGACACAAGAAGGAGGTATGAAGAGGAAAAGAGAACTACCAAAAGTGGAAATGAGGATAAAGAGAAGCAGGAAACACAAGAAGGAGGTAGGAAGAGGAAAAGATAAAGAAATCAAAAGAGGATGAGATGAGGATGACAAAGAGAAGTAAGGACACAAGGAGGTAGGAAGAGGGAAAGAGAACTCAGATAAACGGTCTCAGTGAGGAGGAAAGTAATAAAATGTTCATCTGTAATAAAGTGAATTGGGTGCAGATTGATAATCTTCATCTGATTCATCAGATTAGCTCCCATCTCCCAACCAATCACCTCCGTCCTCTGCTTCACACGCCTCCTTGTGAGGAATGTAACCGTGAGTGGATGATGAACACAACATCCTGGTCCTTCAGTCAGCGGCTCCGTTGGTCCGCGCTGCTCTCTGCTGGAGATGCTGTTAAACTACACCTTACATTAAAGTTTGGTTTCATGTTACTGAGATACAAACAAACGATTGATGACGTGAACACTGAACACCATACTTGACTTTCACACTTTACGTTAAAGTATTGGTTCTTTATATCTGAATAAGCATCACACGTCTGACTGAATATCAGGAACAAAAGGCCGAACCTCTATATTGAATTTCACGTTTTCAGAAAGTACAATTAAATAAGAGCATTTCATTGGTTGCTTTTCACTTCTTCATGCTTTCCCTTTAAAAAAAGCGGATACACACCTGATCTATAATTAGACCGACAGGAGTTCTGTTTAAATATCTCTGTGAAGAAGAAGAATGACAAAAAGGAAAAGGTAAATCAACAGTCTGCCCCCCCCCCCCCCCCCCCCTATATGTTGAGATTAAAGCTGCTGAACAAATGGCTGCTGGTCCCGTGAAGTCAGCCGGTTTGGTAGTTGACCTGTTAAAGTACGGTTGGTGCAGTAATCCCTCTCAGACACAAGGAGGCAGCATCACTATTCAAACCCAGCCAGCAGAGACACGCTGCTGGAGACTCAAACACACCACAGTTCTGTACACGCTGCCTTCCCACAATGCATTGCACAGTAAGAGTAGAAGACCAACATTTAAAATGAAAAGTTGACAGAGTTCACAGCTCGCAAAACTCCCATGAACTCCTTATTTGATCTGCCATGTGTGAAGTTTTCAGATATGATGAGTAACAGTGATTCATGTGGTTAATATGATATCGCTGTAATATGTTACAGGTTTATAGGTGTTGTGTTTTATGTTGATACATCACTTTCTGCATTCTATTCATGTATTTGGTGATTTTCAGTACACATCGAGTACGTTATAGGACCTTGATCCTTCACATGGTGTCTTCTGATCTTTACCTGCAGCACCGAAGGGAAACAAAGAGAGCAGCTGCTTGAGACTGTTGAACGTTGTGGACGTTTATCTGGAGACGAGCTGCATGAGGAACCGGTACCGGCTCAGCTACTTGAGTCAATGTTGTGAACGCATCGCTTTGGGTGAACGCTGGAAATAAAAAAAGGAGAACTTCTAACCTGGAGTTCTACGCTGAGTGATGGACCGGCTCCAGAAGGTGGCAGCTCAGTGATGGACCGGCTCCAGAAGGTGGCAGCTCAGTGATGGACCGGCTCCAGAAGGTGGCAGCTCAGTGATGGACCGGCTCCAGAAGGTGGCAGCTCAGTGATGGACCGGCTTCCAGAGGGTGGCAGCTCAGTGATGGACCGGCTCCAGAAGGTGGCAGCTCAGTGACGGACCGGCTCCAGAAGGTGGCAGCTCAGTGATGGACCGGCTCCAGAAGGTGGCAGCTCAGTGATGGACCGGCTCCAGAAGGTGGCAGCTCAGTGATGGACCGGCTCCAGAAGGTGGCAGCTCAGTGATGGACCGGCTCCAGAAGGTGGCAGCTCAGTGATGGACCGGCTCCAGAAGGTGGCAGCTCAGTGACGGACCGGCTCCAGAAGGTGGCAGCTCAGTGATGGACCGGCTCCAGAAGGTGGCAGCTCAGTGACGGACCGGCTCCAGAAGGTGGCAGCTCAGTGATGGACCGGCTCCAGAAGGTGGCAGCGATGCAACATAACAGATTCCGGCTGTCATGAGACAGAGAATAAGGAGGAAGAAGAAGAAGGTGCAATGTATGGAAGACAATAAACCGTCACAACTCCTGCTTTGTTATCTGAGGCCGATCCCAGTGTCCCCGCTGAGACCGTAGACCCTGAACCCTCAGGGGCTCAGCTGATGTCGTTAAGTGGTTGAGTGTGTACTTGTTTTGGTGTAACAAGACGAGCCTGTGCACACGAGCAACACAAGCAAGGGGAGACATTTACTCAAACAATGAAGTTTACAAAACTGCAAATAAAGGATTAGATATCGAGTCAGAGAGTAAAAACACAAACACGACACAATGCGCTAAAAAACATCGACTGTTCATAAGAAGTGGACGTCGTCATCGTGACGCCACTCATTGGTTTGTAGACGGATGTTTTGAAGCCTCAGGTTTGACGATTTCTCAGGTTTTTAGAGACCTGTCAATCACTGTGTAGCCCCGCCCTAAAGCATCCCCTGCTTTATGGTCTGTTTGACTCTAATGGACCGGAGAACCGGAGTTTGCCGTCTAGTAATAACTGTCATCTAAACTTAAAACATAAAACCTATAATCATTCTCCAATCATAGCTGCTGAGAGCTGATGGATGCACTTTGTATGAAATAAATCAGGGAATGTTTACTGACATGTATTGAAGCACTTTTGTTCTGTGAGACGTGAAGACCATCTGGAACATTGCTGCCTCTCATCTGTGCTGCAGCATCAGTCAGTGTTTAAACCATCAGCAGAAGGATGAACCTTCTCGTCTTCTCAAAGGTGAGAAACAAGGCACGCTGTCTTTTCTTCATTATGGGACGAATGATGCGCTGATCAATGAGCCTGTCTGTTGTTTCTTCATCAGCATCATCATCACACTCGTTTGTCTTCACTTAATCTGACATACAAATACTCACTAGAGCACCACATGTGATTAATATGAATTCATATCAAAATAATCCCGAACAGTCACTTTTTCCTCCTGTTTGCTGGCTGGCTGCTGGTTGCTGGTTGCTGGCTGCTGGTTGCTGGCTGCTGGCTTGGTTGCTGGCTGCTGGTTGCTGGTTGCTGGTTGCTGGCTGCTGGTTGCTGGCTGCTGGCTGCTGGTTGCTGGCTGCTGGCTGGTTGCTGGCTGCTGGTTGCTGGTTGCTGGTTGCTGGCTGCTGGTTGCTGGTTGCTGGTTGCTGGCTGCTGGCTGCTGGCTGGTTGCTGGCTGCTCGAGCTCCTTTCAATCAGGAACAGATGTGAAGATGAGTGGATGAGCACATTAAGAAGGAGAGAAGAACCAATCAAACCCTTTACTTCACCAGGTCAACAGTTCAGGTCAAACTGAGATATAATGTTCAAGGTTGACTACATGAAAATAATATTACATTTAAATACAAGACACCAAACATCTAAATTCTACATCACAACAGTTTGATTTTATGACATAAAATAACAGTAAAAATAAACAACTAAAATAAAAAGGACGATAAGGACCTTTAGAATTCAAACATGAACAGACTATTGTTTGCATTCAGCACCAGCAGAGCCTCCGTCACCTCCAGTGGACCGAGCTCGCTCTGCTTCAGCTCCAGCAGAGCCTCCGTCACCTCCAGTGGACCGAGCTCGCTCTGCTTCAGCTCCAGCAGAGCCTCCGTCACCTCCAGTGGACCGAGCTCGCTCTGCTTCAGCTCCAGCAGAGCCTCCGTCACCTCCAGTGGACCGAGCTCGCTCTGCTTCAGCTCCAGGCTGCATCAGGAGCTCCGAGCTGAGCTCCTCACAGCCAGCGTCTCCGTCCCTGCAGGCTGCCGGTCCAGTCTGTCCTCTGGCAAATAATCCAAAACAAGGAGACAGAAGGAAGGATCTGATGTCTGCTGCTTTGAAAATATGCTGACTTTCCATAAACGTCTTCACTGTTTTAAAGCAGAGAGAAGTGAGAACAGACCACATTCCTGCTTTCTGTCGTTCGGTTTTATCTTTTTCATTTTGTTTTTGAATAAATCCAGCAGCGTATAAATTGAAAGATGAATAGAATTGATTCGAAGGTGAAGGTGTGAGAGAGTACATTCAGAGGCTGGCTGATTGAATGAACGTCTCATAATAAACAGAAGAAGAAGAACTGAGGTGATATGAAGCGTCTTTCTCCTCCTTTCACTCTTCCTCCAGCCTCATGTTCTCATCTCCTCTTCGATCGCTCTTCTCCCTTCACCTCCTCATCTTTTTCTCTCTTCCTCCTTTAATCTGATTTATTCTCCAACTTTTCTCTTTTCTCCTCTTCAGCCCTCATGAAGGAGTTGCTGATGAACCACTGATGAATTTTTTTAAGCTACAGAAACTGTTCAAATATCAAAATGTTTCAGCTCTTTCAGGAGAGGTGTGATATGACTTTTCATATTTGTAATCTTTAAACTCTTTGAATTATTAAGCTTTTTGCAATTTGTTTTTGAATTGGATATCTATTTTCAGCAATGTTTTTGCGATTAATTTCAGTTTTCAGCATTCCAACGCATTTTCAGCAGGAAATGCTTTTTCTAGTTCCACTATTTCTTCCGTCCCCCTTTTTTTGAAACTCTTCTTCTTCTTCTTCTTCATTTTTTAAGCTACAGAAACCATTCAACTATCAAAATGTTCAGCTCCTTCAGCTCATCTCTGCTATGACTTTTTCTATTTCTAACCTTTAAACTATTTGAATTATTAAGCTTTTTGCAACTTTTTTTTGAATGGGTTTCTATGGAGAAGATTTTCAAATCCTCTTAAACTTCTTCAACTTTCAAATCCTTCAACTTCCTCATACTTTCAGCTACAGACACCATTTCAACTTTCAAATGTTGCCGCGTAATTCAGCTTTCCGATAACTTTTAAACTTTTTGAACTGCAGCAATTTAACGTTTATGATTTTTCAGCCCTTTTCTGACTTTATAATGGGTGTGTATTGGGCAGCTTAGAGTGCGTGATGTCACCGCTAGAGTGAAGAGCAGCTTGAGATTCTTGTGAAAAAACATTTGTGTTTTGCACTGTGTCCAACAATCTTCACTCTTCATGCATAATTTCTGGATGTAAAAGTAGCTAATATTGTCCTTGTCGTAGAAAAATGACTGTGGAATCCCACAGATTTACACATTTGACACAGAAGCCGTTAATTGAGAGGAAAACCAACTTTCTGCTCCATAGAGACCAATGTTAAATTTTGCTTCAAAAACATCTTCCACAGAACACGGTACCCCATTTCTAGATCTTTCCCCCCTCCTCCACCCCCCCCCCCCCCCACACACACACACCACACACACACGCCATTTTAAAAATAAAAGCCCCACAGAATGAATCCTAACTGAAATGCTTGTGATGAGCCTGTCATTTAATAACCGGTTTGTGTTTATCTAACATTATGATTCTGTCTCCTCTCCCCTTCTCCCCCACACCCCATTTCAAAATAAAAGCCCCAGAGAGTGAATTCTAACTGAACTGCTTGTGATGAAGCCTGTCAATTTAATAACCTCTGTTTATGTGTGTCAAACATGATGATTATGTCTCCTCTCCCCCTCCCTCCCCCACCCAGTCCCACCCTTTCAAAATAAAAGCCTCATGGATTAACTGTATTTAAACGTTTCGCTCAAAATTACGCTTTTTTGTTGAAATAATGAATGCTCTTACTAATACTGCGACAACTACTACTACTGCTAATATTTATAGTAATTACTACTACTACTACTACTACTACTACGACTACTACTTCAACTTTTGCTGTTGCTACTATTACTACTACTGCTACTGCTATTACTGCTACCATAAATATTATTACTACCACTACTGCTATTACTACCACTACCACTACTATTATTACTTGTACCACAACTGCTAATACTGCTATTCCTGCTACTACCAGTACTAATAACCAGTACTACTACTACTACAGCTATTAGTACGACTGCTACTAGTACTACTACTACTGCTCCTTCAAAAACTGGACTTTACTATTACTACTACTACTACTACTTATTCTACTACTTCTACTGTTATATTAAATACTACGACCACCACTACAAATATTACTACGACTACTGATACTACTACTTCTACTACTTCTTCTAATTACTAATACTTCGACAACAACTTCTACTACTACTGCTACTACAAATATCACTACTGCTACAGCTAGTACTCATTCAAATGCTACTAATAGTTATACTGCTAATAATACTTCCACTACAACTTCTACTACTACTACAACAAATATCACTACCGCTGGAATTCTTTTAAGCTACAGAAACCGTTCAAATATCAAAATGTTCAGCTCTTTCAGGAGAGGGGTGATATGACTTCATATTGTAATCTTTCAACTTTTTGAATTATTAAGCTTTTTGCAATTTTTTAAAAATTGGATATCTATTTTCAGCAATGTTTTTGAGATTCATTCAGCTTTCAGCATTCCAACGCATTTTCAGCAGGAATGGATTTTCTAGTTCCTCTCTGTTTTCCTGTCTCACTGATGTGTTTTCAGCATCTATGTCTTTAAATCGTCTCTTTAAGCTTTGTAAAGCACTTTAAGCTTTTAAATTAAACTGTAGTCATATCATAATTATTGTTATTATAGTTTTCAGTTTGTTGAAGACGGATATTTTTACCGTTGAATTATTGAAAACCTCGTTATTTGTCGAGCGGTTTTATCTCTGGAAGAGGAGGATAATATCATAACAATAACTTCCTCCTGTGTTCACTCCATTCCCTCAAATGTTAGCACTTTGAATTCAGCTTTTCATTTATTAATAGAATGATTTGTTAGGGGTGACCGTGGCGCACTGGGTTAAGAGGTCGTCTGGAAGGTCGTCACGTGTCGAAGTGTACCTGAGCAATACACTGAACCCCCGTCTCCCCAGGCGCCTGTCAATGGTGCCCACTGCTCCCTAGATACAGGGATGGGTCAAATGCAGAGGAACATTTTGTGTATATGACAATAAAAATGGTTTCTTCTATTTATAGAATCAAACTGAACTCTACACGAGAGCGCTGCTTTACTTTGTGATCGAAATGATTCCATCTGGTCAGAACATGTCTCATAAATGATGCTGGTCTAACTTCAGTCTCTCTGTCTCCACTTCACCTCTCTGCATGTCAACACCCACAGCTTGTGTGTGTCTATGTGTGTGTGTGTGTGTGCGGGGATGTATGTCTATATGTGTGTGTGTGTGTGTGTGTGTATGTATGTCTATATGTGTGTGTGTGTGTGTGTGTGTCTATGTATGTCTATGTGTGTGTGTGGGGTGTGTGTATGTATGTCTATATGTGTGTGTGTGGGTGTGTGTATGTATGTCTATATGTGTGTGTGTGGTGTGTGTATGTATGTCTATATGTGTGTGTGTGGGTGTGTGTATGTATGTCTATATGTGTGTGTGTGGGTGTGTGTATGTATGTCTATATGTGTGTGTGTGGGTGTGTATGTATGTCTATATGTGTGTGTGTGTATGTGTATGTATGTCTATATGTGTGTGTGTGTGTGTGTATGTATGTCTATATATGTGTGTGTGTGTGTGTATGTATGTCTATATGTGTGTGTGTGTGTGTTATGTATGTCTATATATGTGTGTGTGTGTGTGTATGTATGTCTATATGTGTGTGTGTGTGTGTGTGTGTATGTATGTCTATATATGTGTGTGTGTGTGTGTATGTATGTCTATATGTGTGTTGTGTGTGTGTGTGTGTGTATGTATGTCTATATGTGTGTGTGTGTGTGTGTATGTATGTCTATGTGTTGTGTTGTGTGTGTGTATGTATGTCTATATGTGTGTGTGTGTGTGTGTATGTATGTCTATATATGTGTGTGTGTGTGTGTATGTATGTCTATATGTGTGTGTGTGGGTGTGTGTATGTATGTCTATATGTGTGTGTGGTGTGTGTGTGTGTGTATGTATGTCTATATGTGTGTGTGTGTGTGTATGTATGTCTATATGTGTGTGTGGTGTGTGTGTGTGTGTGTATTGTATGTCTATGTGTGTGTGGTGTGTGTGGTGTGTGTGTGTATGTATGTCTATATGTGTGTGTGGGTGTGTGTATGTATGTCTATATGTGTTGTGTGTGTGTGTGTGTGTGTGTGTATGTATGTCTATATGTGTGTGTGTGTGTGTGTATTTATGTCTATATGTGTGTGTGTGTCTATATGTGTGTGTGTGTGTATGTATGTCTATATGTGTGTGTGTGTCTATATGTGTGTGTGTGTGTGTATGTATGTCTATATGTGTGTGTGTGTCTGTGTGTGTGTGTTTTAAAGACAGATGCTACAATCTGGTGCTGCTGAACTGTCCCCTCTCACATCCAACCCCCCCTTACGTGTCTCTGAGTGAGTGAGTGTGTGTGTGTGTGTGTGTGTGTGTGTGTGTGTGTGAGACCTCTAACCCGAGTGGTAGACTGTTGAAGCTCTCAGACTGTCAGCATGTGAAGATTACAGCCTGTGTTTGTTCTGCAGAACCATTAACGTGTCCCCTGACGCACACACACACACACACACACACACACACACACGCACGCACGCACGCACACACACACACACACGCACACACACACACGCACACACACACACTGAAGTGGCAGAGAAAAATAGATGTTTGGGCTGCAGATTCGCTTCAACACACATCAACAGAGGTTCAGTCACAGAGTGTGTGTGTGGGTGTGTGTGTGTTACACACCTAGCAGAAACACAACAGCCACGACAATGTGTGTGTGTGACAGGCGTGACAGAGTGTTGACATTGCAGAGGCATCTCACCCGAGCCTCTCTCTCTATACGTCTGTCTCTCTCCCTCCTCTCTCTCTCTCTGTCTCCCTCTCCTCTCCCCCCCCCTAGGGGGAGAGGGAGACACAGAGACACGAGAGAGAGAGAGAGAGAGAGAGGGATAGATCTCTCTCTCTCTCTCTCTGTCTCCCTCTCC
>JAFEUB010000262.1:15000-25544 GCA_024529925.1 Ophthalmolycus amberensis | reverse complement strand
GGATTAAACAATGACTGACAGTCATTTGAATGTGTTAGAAAGCTCAGGGACAGAAAGCCAGACAGACAGAATACACTCCTGAAAGTAAGCCAATAGGAATTGGGATAAAACGGAAGAGGAGGAGTTGCGAACGGATGTGGGAGGTTTTATTTTCAAGTCTTTTTCTCCCTCACGTGATGGCTCTCGGGGAACGGACGGGTTTTTTACCTGAGGAGCTGAGTAGAGTTTTTTGCAAACGGGGTTCTATTGATTTAATATTTCATGGAAACAGTGTACTTCTGTGTAAATACTGTTTTGTGTAACTGTAATCGTACTTGCATCAGTGGGATTAAATCCTTTTAACTGTAAACCAGTTTTGGTAGATTTATTATTGCAGCGTGCGAACTGCAAGAAGCAGCTGAGACACGTGTGGTCTGGCCTCCTTCTCTGAGGGGTGAGATTTAGCCCCCAACACTTTACTGAGATTTAAATAATTCCTCCGTTGCTGTGACTTCCATGGCGACGCCAGGCCCTCTAATTTAATGTGAAGCATTTCAAATGTCAATTACAAGCTAATTAAATTATTGGTAAAATGTGATGCAGCCATTTTGCTCTCCTCGCCCTGAGGAATGTATAAATTGTCTCAGCTCACGAGAGGAAAAGGCTAAGTGTTTAATACAGCTGCAGCCTGACTCACATAAACACATACACAAAGAGACCCTGCATGACCTATTGGGAAATTGGTTTTAGGAAAGGAGAGGAGGAAGAGGAGAGGATGTTACGATGAAAGAGGACTGAAGAGGAAAGGTGGAAAGGAAACGTCAAACAGAAATGACAAGAAATATGAGGAGGCTACAGTAAATAGAGAGGAAGGAAGGGCTACAAAGAGATTAGTGAGAGGAGGGTAATGAGAAAATGGGAAGTAACTGCAGGAGAATAATCAAAGATGGGAAAGAGAGGAGGAATACATGTCAAAAAGGGTGATTAAAGGAAGAAGAAACTGAATGGAGAGAAAAGGAATCAGTGTGGGTAAAAAGAAGGAATGGAGAAGAAGTGGAAATGAAACAGGTCAAGTTGTAAAGAAGGAGAGAAGAAGCTAAGAAACAATGTGAAAAACTACAAAATAGAGAAGAAGAGGGGGAAGCAATGAAAAAGGAAAAAGAGAGAAGGAGGTATCGAGCTGAATGAAAGGAGAAAAACAGCGGGGCGAGGAGGAGGAGTACAGCGCTCCTTACTCAGCTCCGGTCTTGTGAGCTGCTGGTAAATGGAGTATTGATTCACAAGCGATGACATTTTCATTGGAAACACATAACCAAACTCAGGGCCTTGTACTCTCATTGGAGACTAACAGTTAGTGTACAAAACATTACTAACAGCAATCTCTCATATGGGGCCGCTCCATTTCTGTGCATGAAACACAACTCAATTGTCTTGAAGCTCAAAATTACTTTTTTATCTGCAGCTTTCACTTTATCAACCAAACATTTTTGTGTATCAGGGTCGAACTGGTAATGAAATTCAGCCCTGACTTTTAATGTCATCACTGCTGCAACGACTTTATTTGGTACTGGCATTATAGAAGGGAACATTTTTATTTTTGAATAATAAATGTGTTGTCTTAAATCATTATGATGAATCAACCGTCTTTATCATCCACTCATTTATATTTTCATTCATTGTATTTCCACTGTGCAGCCCTTGGGGGGAGTTGACAACGGTAGGTACCACTGCATCTGCCGTATAGGTAGCCTTTTGACAATTTTGCAACCCCGCATCAGATGGGCTGTTCAAACATGAAGTGGGCCACGGACGATATATATTTTTTCTTGCCTCACTGCTGTTGGCTGCTTTGCAGCCCACTAGGTGGGCCACCCGATCTGGCATCTAAAGTAGTGAAAATACGATTTTACAGTCCTTTGCAGTGATATACAATATACTATCCCACTGCCAAGTATATGCACTACATGGACAAAAGTGCTGCTATAACGGTCTCGTCTCGTGCAATGGTTGGAACCAGGTGGCTGGGGTTTGTTCCCTTTCCTCCCAGAGAGCAGAGTGGGGTTTGCCACTGAAGAAAGATGATAAGGCCTGACTCACAATCAGTGCTCCAATTCAACCCAAACATATTGGATGGGGTTTAAGGTACAGGCCATAGAAGTGGCTTTCCCTGAACTTTTGCCACAAACTTGCCAAACCCACTATTGTCTAAAACGTCATTGAATGCTGTTGAATTCAGATGGTCCTTCATTGAAACTAAAGCTCTCAGCCCAAACCGAGGCAATTACTTTTAGTGGTATGATGATAACAACTGCAACACGATACTGCTAGGAGGGATAAACATTAGATTTTTTTACATCAAGCCTACAATCTTTCTCTCAGTGTGGGCATTCCATTGTCTTCAATTTCAAAATAAAAAGCAGCTGTTTTCTAATTACGTTCTCTCCAGCTTCTTTTTTTTCCAAACAGCAGTGGTTTGTATCCTGTTGTGTTTGTTACCTAACATGTAATTAGCCTCCTTACAGACTTCAATCTAATGAGCAATGTAAACTTTCTATCAAGCTGCTCAGGCCAATCACACACAGCGATCAATACTCAGACCATGAAGTGAAACAGTGGTTAGCAAATCAAAATGAGCTATGGCCTTGGGCAGTGACCTAACTATGAGTAGAGGGAGGGTGAGAACTGATTAATTGTTTCTATAAAAATGTTTTTCCTAGAAATCAATATGTGACTGTAGGAATGCTTGCATACAATAACACGATGATGCTGTACATATTCTTTACACACGCACCCACTTCTATACTTTTGAGGACCTTTATTGACATTTTGCCCTAAACTATTCCCAAACCAAACCTCTTTTAGGTTTACTGTCAAATGATCAGCCCCGTGTAGAGTATGAGGACAAATGTCTTCCACCACTATAAATGTCCTTTCTTGAAAACAAACTGGTCCTCACAAACACAGAATTTTAAGGGCACACACTCCATCAAATCATTGAAACTTTCAATTAATCATAGCCTAATTTCCTTCCTGCAGATGGTATTCAAACCACTTGAACCTTTTAAATTTATTTAGATCAATGAAGCACAGTGGATGTTGAAGGACTTTTTAAATCACTAAAACAGAGGAAAATAAATACATTTACAAAAAACTAGTGCCACTGTCACGATTAGGCGTTGCCTTCTGTATGTGTCTTTGTATAGCTCCACACCCTCCTCACTCTGCCTGTCAGCCACTCCCTCAGCTTCACCTGCCCCTGATCACTATTCAAGCACTCCCTCCTCATCAGCACAACTCCCCTCACCTGTTCAAGCCACTATTTAAACCCCTGCCTCTCAGTCACTCACTGCCAGATCATTGCTATGTCTACCCGCCCGTTTTGCTCGTCCTGTTCCCGGTTTCCCCGTCTGCCTGCCCTGCCTCGTCCTGCTGGATTTCCCACCTTGTCTCGTCCGTGGATTCCCTGTGTGTTCCTGTTAGTTTCCTGTTCTGACTTAAGTATTTGTTAAATACCTGCTTCACTCTACTTCTGGTCTGGTCTGTGTTTGAGTCCTCCACCACACCCCGTGACAGCCATAATACATTTTGAACAATTTAACATTGATGTGCACCAAATCAGGAGGAAGTGGAACATCTGGCAGCTAAAGACCAACAGACCTACAACAAGTGATATTATTGAATTATTAGTCAATTACTACATTCATGACATTGACTTGACTGGCAACTTGATATGGCCATAATATGTCAGAGAGTGCTGGTTAGTTTGGTGGTCATCTGCGCCGGGCAAAAATCAATTCACGCAGCTTTCAGTTAACCCTGAGAGTAGCACTTCATCACAGACAGACACCAGACATTTAAATTCAACAGAACCGCATCCAAATGTTACGACTCCTGATTAACCTGAACACAGATGACTGTGGGAGCTCAGACCCTGAGATGCTGTCCAACAAGTAGTCTGATGACACTGTTATTATTGACACTACTAACTCCAACAACCGCATCAATAACAAAGAACACCATTTGCAGTGTGGACCTAAGTCCCAGAAAAACCAAAGAAATACAGGAGTCACTCTGCATCATCCATGTGAAACGGACAGTAAAGGCCCTAAAAACATCTGAAAAGGGCCAAGTGTTCCTCCTCCATCACCCTACTGAACATTTCTGAGGTTAAATAATTTCAGTCATTAATCAAATGAAGAATGTTTTGTTATGAATTTCAGATCACTTTAGAAGTCGTATTTCTCTCCAAGAACATTTAAATGCTGACGACTGGATGAACATCTGCTCAGAACAGAATGCAGAACTTAATTTAAGTCTTGGCACACAATAGCAGAGAGGTGCTCCATGCACCGCAACATGGTGCATGCGTGTGTGTGAGAGAATGAGAGATGAAAGAAACTAATAGAAAAACAGAAATGTGTGCATGGCAAGTTACAAACACCCACAGTTTTGGTGCTACACCTACCTTTATGCTGCAGAATGCCTTTAAACACACTGAAAAAGACCCTCATAACATGCACATTATTGAACAGATTGGCTCATAAACAAACCCTTACACTGTTATTCATTTATAGACCGATGAGCTCATCAAAAGGCCATGTCCATACTACTCCGTTTTTACTCCATTTTTGCCACGTTTACACTGAGCGGCCACACTACGCCGGAGTTTTGGAGCAGCCTAAACGGAGGAGTCTGAAAACTCCCCCGAGGTTGGAGGTGTTTGAAAACTCCGGGGTTGCGTTTGCGTGTGGACGGTCGGAAACAGATGTGTTTAGAAAAAATTACGCCCACACCCGTGATCGCTATTGGATTGGTTCTTAGCAGCCATGATGTCGCCGTCCCTGATTCGTCACACTCACTATCACGTGACCCGTACCCGGAAGAAAACAAACAGGCAGGCGACCAGCGATTCATTTCAACATGGATAACGAATTTCAAGCGTTGCTGCTACAAAATTTCATTGAAAGTCTGCATTCAGTAAAAGTCTGCATTTCTGTGGAGGAAGCAGCTGTTATTGGAGCGATTAACGAGCGGCGTGACCGGTGGCCAAGCCACAGTTAGCCGGAAATGCTATTCAGAGCTACGAGTGAGAACAACAGTTCGTGCCTCGTTGTTTTTAGATTCTAATGAGAAGACATGCTGCTTCGTTTTACTTCCGTTTGGTAGCCTTGAGAGACCTTAGTCTGTAAGTATTTATTTATGAAGCATGAAAAGATGTACGAAGATATATTATATTCACTCTTTTAGCATAGCATTTGCGGTGTATTAAATGCTAATCGCGGTTAGCATTTCTCCATTGGCGGTAATGTTAAAATGAGCTTAGAAGCTAGCTAGTCGGACATGTTACATGATGTTCAGAGCTACAAGTGAGAACAGACAACACGAAGGAAACAAGTGAGAGACGTGTGTTGACCACATTTATGGACCATAAGTGAGAGAGAGAGATAGACCTGCTGTAACTACGTCTGAAAAATAAAACTTCTAAAACTTTCCACGAACTGTCTGTTTGAGTTTATAGAGGAATATTTTAGAGGAAGATCTTAAGTATCAAATACAACCTTTCATTATTAAAGACTACTTTATTACTCGTCGTATTTTTGTTTAACGAAGCAAGCAATCCACTTCGTTTACACCGTCACGCACATGCCCAGTGTACGTTAATGGTCACGTGCTGTCCGCCTTCAAAGGTTGCCGTGTGGATGCAGATCAACTCGAGAATGGTGCTGAAACGGCCGTGTGGACGGAGATCGTTTCTATTTGACAAATCTGCTTCCAAATAGAAACGGAGTAGTATGGATATAGCCTAAATGTGCAGAGAGGAAAATTCACCTGAAGACTTTACACACATAAGTTGAAGACGACTGTGCGTGACATGCTAAGACAGATCTTTCTAAGGCAAAACAGTAATTACCAGCATCTTCAGTTGTCCTGTTAGCATTCAGCTGCAGCTGTTCCCTTATCGCACTGAAACACTGGGATTCACCACAACAACAGCACCCAGCAAGTACTAAAGGCCCAATCAGTGGCTCCACTCAACCTGTAGCATCACAGATTAGAGACATGTTTCCATCCTAAACTGGTTTTAGTGCATTGTACCAGTTAGCAGGACTAATTCCGCTACTCTCAATATTATTCATTTTCTGTTATCACACCTCAATTTTTCCCTCTTAGAGTTGCTTGTTAACCAATTTGAGATGAATCTGATGATCACATTGTCTCAGGAGAACAACATCCAACTACTTTTCTCCACCAAGCTACCCTGAGCTAGTTATCCTGTTCAATTGTGTCAAAGAAGTGTGAAAGAAGCTGCTGTGGGGTCAAAGGATGTATTCTACTGTGTATATTTACTTTAAATGTATAGTCACATAATTTCAGGGAGAACATGACAACTAGAACTGCTTCCAATATTTTGAGATATTAACAAACGTCGCCAGCAACAAACATTTTTCAAGTGAATTCCATTTTTTATGGACACAAGCCAGATAAGTCTTCTGCCTCTGGTTTAAATAAGGGACAAATAGTTTTCTTTGTTTCCTGCTACCAACTCCGTTTGGATTCAAAATAGAACATATAACATGTCTCCCTGTATCCACATAGTATTATACTCATGATGCCAAGTCATAGCTTTCTAACTGAGTATACATGAAAAAGTTCACTCATTCAGTGGTAGAATATATCAATGCACACACACCAACACATGCAGCCTTTTCCCTGCTAATTGCTGACCTTTTGTTTGCCAATACAAAGCCCTGGCTGCTTCATTATTTAAATAAATGGTGATAATGATCGGTAATTGTTGTTTCTCTGCACCCCAGAGTCTAATGCTAATCAGCCCAGCAGAGGCTAATGAGGTTAAAACAGTCCCAACAGTAAACAAAGTGTTGCTGTAAAACAACATCTGTGTCAGTATCAATGTTTATTTCTCACATGTTGAAAAGTACAGAAGGTCACTCGCGGAAATAAATAGGCATTCTTGTAGGAAATACCCTCTTCAGTGATGCTATTATATTATATTACATTTTACTATATTATACCCATATTGTTTTTATGTGATACTCTATATACTACTAATATATATTATCATACATTATGTTGTAGTATATTAGTACCTTTCACCTTATACCATATTATGTGGCTCAAGAGGAAGAGAAGGTCATATTCTTATCGTAAGATCGGCTGTTCGATCCCGGCGCCTCCAGTCTGCATGTCAGTGTCCTCAGGAAAAACAGTGAACCCTCCGACAGCTGCGTCATGCAAAATGAGAATTTGTTTAGAGTCTACTGATTAAAGGTGGCACCTTGTTTGGTATCCTCGGCTCTCAGAGTATGAATGTGTGTAAATGGGTGAACGCTATACAAGTACAGTCCATGTTGACACATAGAGGAAGACGAGAAAGTCATTTTAACATTTACAATATTTCATATGCCATAGTATCATAATTTACCATATTATACTATATTAACAATGATAATAAGAAATGTTCGGAATGGTTAAACATCTTTCTCGTGGGTTACGGAGTCGGGGAACTGCGGCGGCGTTTTTGGGATTTTAAAAGGAGTCGTCCCCTTTTTGCTGATCAGGGTAGTTGACGATTTGTCGGTTGAACTGTGGTAGTTCTGCAGGTTATGAAGGGATGAACCGGGCGGGATGAACACTTTGGAAGGAACTTTGTGAGTGCTTGCTGGACTCAGTTACTTCTCTGGTGAGGAAAGCGGTGTCTGGATCATGGAGACGTCGTTGGAGTTTTCGGATGTTGTGGAATCCTGGGGACTTCGGAGTGGTTCGTACTGTCCCTTCTGAAGAGATCGTATTGAAGAAAATCATCATATAACTTGTGAATCCAACTGTTGTTACAATCTTAATTTCCATGATTGCAGTAAACACGAGTGTTCCTCTTTATGTAAAAGTATCCAGAATCATTTGAGACGTAAAACCTCATATCACAAGCAACAGTTACATAACGTGTTATTCTGGTTCTCAGCATCGTTTTTGGGAAATGATTATCAGGGCCAGACAAAAAGTAATTAATCTCTCAAGTGTACCAAAACATTTCCGTACATGGAGCTGTGTTCTGTGTGTTCTGTGTGCCCAGAACAAAATAAGAACATGCCCTAATTAGGAGTCCAGATGTGTCCTGATACTTGATTCAACAGACTGGTTTGATTGGTGGAACGTAGCTAAAGGGGGCGTGAATTTTGACTATAAGAGTGATCTGTGAAAAGCAGTACATGGGAGTCGTTTCAATATACTGAACTTGTTGATGTTGGCTTGATCTTATTAAAACACTTCCCGCTGGTTTGCAACTCCAGTTGACCGTCTCTTCTCGTCATTTCACCACAACAATCGTCGTCGGAAGGGGAAAGCGCGATGGGAGCTAGGTAGGTAAAGTGATCGTTAGTAGAATACTTACGTTCTGACTGTTCGATCTTGTGTTACCTGCCCTCGGTCCTGGCTTGGAATGCGTAAACGGGACAGGAAGAGTTGGTTAGGGAGGTATTTATAGGATTACCGGAAGAGGCGTGTTAGAGGTCTGGTCCTGCTCCCGAAATTACGCTAATTAGCTTCAATTGTTGCAAAACATTACAACATTTTACAAACTTTGTATAGCATTTCTAAATTATTACTATATATATATATATATTATTTATAAACTTTAAGAAATTGTTTGAAAAACATCTATACACAAAAATCAATTATTAACCATGAAAAGGTATTAACTATCTATTGAAATAAGGTTTATAGATGGTTACTTATCAACCATTCAACAAAGTGTTTAAATATCTGGTCTATAATGTGTATACACATCATCATTACGAACAATTTCTTAAAGGTTTACAAATTGTGTGCTCATCGTTAACCAGAAGTTGATATAATAATTGGAATGATGCAACAATAAACTGTTAAAATCAGTTTATTGTTGTAACATTCCAATTACATTATACCATTTCTAATAATTAATAAACTGTATTAATTATCATGTAGTTATTTTATAAATATCAACCAAATTTAATGAAATATGAATGCACTATTTACAAATGATTATATAGTTTGTCCTCATGGGAATCAAGAATTGATTTTGATCTTATCTCTTTTATTCCACTGTTTATGTCTTCTTTAGCAGCAGTTATTTTCGTAACTTTAAATGAGATATATTCTGAAAGTCTCGACTTCAACTGCCACTCTTTAATTTTTGAATCCACTAAACGCTAATAACTGTGCTATTTTTGTATTTGTGTGCATGTGTTCAGGTACATGAATCTGTGTGTGTGTCTTACAATGGTTTATTTTCTGTTTAATCGGGTTTGGCAGAGCGGACGGAGCTCAAGCTCAGCGTCGAGGTGTGTTCATGGTGTGTGTGTGTGTGTGTGTGTCTCAGAGAGAGTATTTATAGCTCTGGTCCAATCTGTGTTCCATCCAGCTGCAGTGAGGAGATAGTGGTTTCAAACACAACACAGAGCGCCTCCACCAATACATTTCACAACCTCACACAGTCGCACTAAAGTACAGACAGAAATGTTCACGAAACATGACTGCATCGCAGTATAATTCCTGTAAAGTATAATACAATTCAGCATATTAGCCCTTTATTAAATATTGCCTTTGAACGATGATTCTAATTTTGATTCTAATATTTTTTGGTAACATATTTTAGACATCCGGTTGTATCTCTATACAGAGCTCCATCTTTCTTCTCTTTCTCTCCCAGGTCCATCACTCTGTCTTACTGAGCGATGCCTAACCCTAACTTATTTAAAAATTATAAAGTATATGCACATGTGTTACTGCAAGTTAATAAACACGTTTGACATTTGTTTTGCTGCTGTTAATATTAACTGTCTTGATTGATTTCCTGTGCCTTAGGATTGCTATATATGTGTGTGTATGTATGTATGTATGTAGGGTTAGGGTTAGGTTTAATTGGGTTAGGGTTAGGGTTAGGGTTAGGGTTGGGGTTGGGGTTAGGGTTAGGGTTAGGGTTAGGGTTGGGTTAGGGTTAGGGTTAGGTTAGGGTTAGGGTTGGGTTAGGGTTAGGGTTAGGGTTAGGGTTGGGTTAGGGTTAGGGTTAGGGTTAGGTGTTAGGGGATTGTGATAACTATGCTGGAAGCCAGCATAGCTATCTGTGCACTGTCCATCGCCGTCTCAGCCCCCGAAGCACCTACCTCTCATTCAAGCCCTTAGGCTGTCTTGTATCCAGTCTGGCAATCCAGATCCTTTCAGCCCTTTTCCTCTGGGCGATGTTCCACCTGGGGTTACACTCAATGACAGTCGTTAAAACAGATTTCCATTCATGTAATAAAAAGTGTTTCACCAAAGGTGTCTCCATCTTTTTCCTCTTCAGTATATTGTGTTTGTGTTGAATGAAACGAATAGATATGGTGTTGCCTGTTTCACCCACATACTGTAAACCACACTTTTTACAAGAAATCAGATATATACAATTTTTTGACTTCAGACTGCCCCGGGTCATTGTCTGAAAGACCTCTTTTGTGTATCGATTAGTGAACCAGTTTTGGTGTTTAAAATACTGGCCCTGTACTCTGGATTTAGGATCCGAGAGGGGTTTA
>JAFEUB010000262.1:0-10000 GCA_024529925.1 Ophthalmolycus amberensis | reverse complement strand
GGTTAGGGTTAGGGTTAGGGTTAGGGTTAGGGTTAGGGTTAGGGTTAGGGTTAGGGTTAGGGTTAGGGTTAGGGTTAGGGTTAGGGTTAGGGTTAGGGTTAGGGTTAGGGTTAGGGTTAGGGTTAGGGTTAGGGTTAGGGTTAGGGTTAGGGTTAGGGTTAGGGTTAGGGTTAGGGTTAGGGTTAGGGTTAGGGTTAGGGTTAGGGTTAGGGTTAGGGTTAGGGTTAGGGTTAGGGTTAGGGTTAGGGTTAGGGTTAGGGTTAGGGTTAGGGTTAGGGTTAGGGTTAGGGTTAGGGTTAGGGTTAGGGTTAGGGTTAGGGTTAGGGTTAGGGTTAGGGTTAGGGTTAGGGTTAGGGTTAGGGTTAGGGTTAGGGTTAGGGTTAGGGTTAGGGTTAGGGTTAGGGTTAGGGTTAGGGTTAGGGTTAGGGTTAGGGTTAGGGTTAGGGTTAGGGTTAGGGTTAGGGTTAGGGTTAGGGTTAGGGTTAGGGTTAGGGTTAGGGTTAGGGTTAGGGTTAGGGTTAGGGTTAGGGTTAGGGTTAGGGTTAGGGTTAGGGTTAGGGTTAGGGTTAGGGTTAGGGTTAGGGTTAGGGTTAGGGTTAGGGTTAGGGTTAGGGTTAGGGTTAGGGTTAGGGTTAGGGTTAGGGTTAGGGTTAGGGTTAGGGTTAGGGTTAGGGTTAGGGTTAGGGTTAGGGTTAGGGTTAGGGTTAGGGTTAGGGTTAGGGTTAGGGTTAGGGTTAGGGTTAGGGTTAGGGTTAGGGTTAGGGTTAGGGTTAGGGTTAGGGTTAGGGTTAGGGTTAGGGTTAGGGTTAGGGTTAGGGTTAGGGTTAGGGTTAGGGTTAGGGTTAGGGTTAGGGTTAGGGTTAGGGTTAGGGTTAGGGTTAGGGTTAGGGTTAGGGTTAGGGTTAGGGTTAGGGTTAGGGTTAGGGTTAGGGTTAGGGTTAGGGTTAGGGTTAGGGTTAGGGTTAGGGTTAGGGTTAGGGTTAGGGTTAGGGTTAGGGTTAGGGTTAGGGTTAGGGTTAGGGTTAGGGTTAGGGTTAGGGTTAGGGTTAGGGTTAGGGTTAGGGTTAGGGTTAGGGTTAGGGTTAGGGTTAGGGTTAGGGTTAGGGTTAGGGTTAGGGTTAGGGTTAGGGTTAGGGTTAGGGTTAGGGTTAGGGTTAGGGTTAGGGTTAGGGTTAGGGTTAGGGTTAGGGTTAGGGTTAGGGTTAGGGTTAGGGTTAGGGTTAGGGTTAGGGTTAGGGTTAGGGTTAGGGTTAGGGTTAGGGTTAGGGTTAGGGTTAGGGTTAGGGTTAGGGTTAGGGTTAGGGTTAGGGTTAGGGTTAGGGTTAGGGTTAGGGTTAGGGTTAGGGTTAGGGTTAGGGTTAGGGTTAGGGTTAGGGTTAGGGTTAGGGTTAGGGTTAGGGTTAGGGTTAGGGTTAGGGTTAGGGTTAGGGTTAGGGTTAGGGTTAGGGTTAGGGTTAGGGTTAGGGTTAGGGTTAGGGTTAGGGTTAGGGTTAGGGTTAGGGTTAGGGTTAGGGTTAGGGTTAGGGTTAGGGTTAGGGTTAGGGTTAGGGTTAGGGTTAGGGTTAGGGTTAGGGTTAGGGTTAGGGTTAGGGTTAGGGTTAGGGTTAGGGTTAGGGTTAGGGTTAGGGTTAGGGTTAGGGTTAGGGTTAGGGTTAGGGTTAGGGTTAGGGTTAGGGTTAGGGTTAGGGTTAGGGTTAGGGTTAGGGTTAGGGTTAGGGTTAGGGTTAGGGTTAGGGTTAGGGTTAGGGTTAGGGTTAGGGTTAGGGTTAGGGTTAGGGTTAGGGTTAGGGTTAGGGTTAGGGTTAGGGTTAGGGTTAGGGTTAGGGTTAGGGTTAGGGTTAGGGTTAGGGTTAGGGTTAGGGTTAGGGTTAGGGTTAGGGTTAGGGTTAGGGTTAGGGTTAGGGTTAGGGTTAGGGTTAGGGTTAGGGTTAGGGTTAGGGTTAGGGTTAGGGTTAGGGTTAGGGTTAGGGTTAGGGTTAGGGTTAGGGTTAGGGTTAGGGTTAGGGTTAGGGTTAGGGTTAGGGTTAGGGTTAGGGTTAGGGTTAGGGTTAGGGTTAGGGTTAGGGTTAGGGTTAGGGTTAGGGTTAGGGTTAGGGTTAGGGTTAGGGTTAGGGTTAGGGTTAGGGTTAGGGTTAGGGTTAGGGTTAGGGTTAGGGTTAGGGTTAGGGTTAGGGTTAGGGTTAGGGTTAGGGTTAGGGTTAGGGTTAGGGTTAGGGTTAGGGTTAGGGTTAGGGTTAGGGTTAGGGTTAGGGTTAGGGTTAGGGTTAGGGTTAGGGTTAGGGTTAGGGTTAGGGTTAGGGTTAGGGTTAGGGTTAGGGTTAGGGTTAGGGTTAGGGTTAGGGTTAGGGTTAGGGTTAGGGTTAGGGTTAGGGTTAGGGTTAGGGTTAGGGTTAGGGTTAGGGTTAGGGTTAGGGTTAGGGTTAGGGTTAGGGTTAGGGTTAGGGTTAGGGTTAGGGTTAGGGTTAGGGTTAGGGTTAGGGTTAGGGTTAGGGTTAGGGTTAGGGTTAGGGTTAGGGTTAGGGTTAGGGTTAGGGTTAGGGTTAGGGTTAGGGTTAGGGTTAGGGTTAGGGTTAGGGTTAGGGTTAGGGTTAGGGTTAGGGTTAGGGTTAGGGTTAGGGTTAGGGTTAGGGTTAGGGTTAGGGTTAGGGTTAGGGTTAGGGTTAGGGTTAGGGTTAGGGTTAGGGTTAGGGTTAGGGTTAGGGTTAGGGTTAGGGTTAGGGTTAGGGTTAGGGTTAGGGTTAGGGTTAGGGTTAGGGTTAGGGTTAGGGTTAGGGTTAGGGTTAGGGTTAGGGTTAGGGTTAGGGTTAGGGTTAGGGTTAGGGTTAGGGTTAGGGTTAGGGTTAGGGTTAGGGTTAGGGTTAGGGTTAGGGTTAGGGTTAGGGTTAGGGTTAGGGTTAGGGTTAGGGTTAGGGTTAGGGTTAGGGTTAGGGTTAGGGTTAGGGTTAGGGTTAGGGTTAGGGTTAGGGTTAGGGTTAGGGTTAGGGTTAGGGTTAGGGTTAGGGTTAGGGTTAGGGTTAGGGTTAGGGTTAGGGTTAGGGTTAGGGTTAGGGTTAGGGTTAGGGTTAGGGTTAGGGTTAGGGTTAGGGTTAGGGTTAGGGTTAGGGTTAGGGTTAGGGTTAGGGTTAGGGTTAGGGTTAGGGTTAGGGTTAGGGTTAGGGTTAGGGTTAGGGTTAGGGTTAGGGTTAGGGTTAGGGTTAGGGTTAGGGTTAGGGTTAGGGTTAGGGTTAGGGTTAGGGTTAGGGTTAGGGTTAGGGTTAGGGTTAGGGTTAGGGTTAGGGTTAGGGTTAGGGTTAGGGTTAGGGTTAGGGTTAGGGTTAGGGTTAGGGTTAGGGTTAGGGTTAGGGTTAGGGTTAGGGTTAGGGTTAGGGTTAGGGTTAGGGTTAGGGTTAGGGTTAGGGTTAGGGTTAGGGTTAGGGTTAGGGTTAGGGTTAGGGTTAGGGTTAGGGTTAGGGTTAGGGTTAGGGTTAGGGTTAGGGTTAGGGTTAGGGTTAGGGTTAGGGTTAGGGTTAGGGTTAGGGTTAGGGTTAGGGTTAGGGTTAGGGTTAGGGTTAGGGTTAGGGTTAGGGTTAGGGTTAGGGTTAGGGTTAGGGTTAGGGTTAGGGTTAGGGTTAGGGTTAGGGTTAGGGTTAGGGTTAGGGTTAGGGTTAGGGTTAGGGTTAGGGTTAGGGTTAGGGTTAGGGTTAGGGTTAGGGTTAGGGTTAGGGTTAGGGTTAGGGTTAGGGTTAGGGTTAGGGTTAGGGTTAGGGTTAGGGTTAGGGTTAGGGTTAGGGTTAGGGTTAGGGTTAGGGTTAGGGTTAGGGTTAGGGTTAGGGTTAGGGTTAGGGTTAGGGTTAGGGTTAGGGTTAGGGTTAGGGTTAGGGTTAGGGTTAGGGTTAGGGTTAGGGTTAGGGTTAGGGTTAGGGTTAGGGTTAGGGTTAGGGTTAGGGTTAGGGTTAGGGTTAGGGTTAGGGTTAGGGTTAGGGTTAGGGTTAGGGTTAGGGTTAGGGTTAGGGTTAGGGTTAGGGTTAGGGTTAGGGTTAGGGTTAGGGTTAGGGTTAGGGTTAGGGTTAGGGTTAGGGTTAGGGTTAGGGTTAGGGTTAGGGTTAGGGTTAGGGTTAGGGTTAGGGTTAGGGTTAGGGTTAGGGTTAGGGTTAGGGTTAGGGTTAGGGTTAGGGTTAGGGTTAGGGTTAGGGTTAGGGTTAGGGTTAGGGTTAGGGTTAGGGTTAGGGTTAGGGTTAGGGTTAGGGTTAGGGTTAGGGTTAGGGTTAGGGTTAGGGTTAGGGTTAGGGTTAGGGTTAGGGTTAGGGTTAGGGTTAGGGTTAGGGTTAGGGTTAGGGTTAGGGTTAGGGTTAGGGTTAGGGTTAGGGTTAGGGTTAGGGTTAGGGTTAGGGTTAGGGTTAGGGTTAGGGTTAGGGTTAGGGTTAGGGTTAGGGTTAGGGTTAGGGTTAGGGTTAGGGTTAGGGTTAGGGTTAGGGTTAGGGTTAGGGTTAGGGTTAGGGTTAGGGTTAGGGTTAGGGTTAGGGTTAGGGTTAGGGTTAGGGTTAGGGTTAGGGTTAGGGTTAGGGTTAGGGTTAGGGTTAGGGTTAGGGTTAGGGTTAGGGTTAGGGTTAGGGTTAGGGTTAGGGTTAGGGTTAGGGTTAGGGTTAGGGTTAGGGTTAGGGTTAGGGTTAGGGTTAGGGTTAGGGTTAGGGTTAGGGTTAGGGTTAGGGTTAGGGTTAGGGTTAGGGTTAGGGTTAGGGTTAGGGTTAGGGTTAGGGTTAGGGTTAGGGTTAGGGTTAGGGTTAGGGTTAGGGTTAGGGTTAGGGTTAGGGTTAGGGTTAGGGTTAGGGTTAGGGTTAGGGTTAGGGTTAGGGTTAGGGTTAGGGTTAGGGTTAGGGTTAGGGTTAGGGTTAGGGTTAGGGTTAGGGTTAGGGTTAGGGTTAGGGTTAGGGTTAGGGTTAGGGTTAGGGTTAGGGTTAGGGTTAGGGTTAGGGTTAGGGTTAGGGTTAGGGTTAGGGTTAGGGTTAGGGTTAGGGTTAGGGTTAGGGTTAGGGTTAGGGTTAGGGTTAGGGTTAGGGTTAGGGTTAGGGTTAGGGTTAGGGTTAGGGTTAGGGTTAGGGTTAGGGTTAGGGTTAGGGTTAGGGTTAGGGTTAGGGTTAGGGTTAGGGTTAGGGTTAGGGTTAGGGTTAGGGTTAGGGTTAGGGTTAGGGTTAGGGTTAGGGTTAGGGTTAGGGTTAGGGTTAGGGTTAGGGTTAGGGTTAGGGTTAGGGTTAGGGTTAGGGTTAGGGTTAGGGTTAGGGTTAGGGTTAGGGTTAGGGTTAGGGTTAGGGTTAGGGTTAGGGTTAGGGTTAGGGTTAGGGTTAGGGTTAGGGTTAGGGTTAGGGTTAGGGTTAGGGTTAGGGTTAGGGTTAGGGTTAGGGTTAGGGTTAGGGTTAGGGTTAGGGTTAGGGTTAGGGTTAGGGTTAGGGTTAGGGTTAGGGTTAGGGTTAGGGTTAGGGTTAGGGTTAGGGTTAGGGTTAGGGTTAGGGTTAGGGTTAGGGTTAGGGTTAGGGTTAGGGTTAGGGTTAGGGTTAGGGTTAGGGTTAGGGTTAGGGTTAGGGTTAGGGTTAGGGTTAGGGTTAGGGTTAGGGTTAGGGTTAGGGTTAGGGTTAGGGTTAGGGTTAGGGTTAGGGTTAGGGTTAGGGTTAGGGTTAGGGTTAGGGTTAGGGTTAGGGTTAGGGTTAGGGTTAGGGTTAGGGTTAGGGTTAGGGTTAGGGTTAGGGTTAGGGTTAGGGTTAGGGTTAGGGTTAGGGTTAGGGTTAGGGTTAGGGTTAGGGTTAGGGTTAGGGTTAGGGTTAGGGTTAGGGTTAGGGTTAGGGTTAGGGTTAGGGTTAGGGTTAGGGTTAGGGTTAGGGTTAGGGTTAGGGTTAGGGTTAGGGTTAGGGTTAGGGTTAGGGTTAGGGTTAGGGTTAGGGTTAGGGTTAGGGTTAGGGTTAGGGTTAGGGTTAGGGTTAGGGTTAGGGTTAGGGTTAGGGTTAGGGTTAGGGTTAGGGTTAGGGTTAGGGTTAGGGTTAGGGTTAGGGTTAGGGTTAGGGTTAGGGTTAGGGTTAGGGTTAGGGTTAGGGTTAGGGTTAGGGTTAGGGTTAGGGTTAGGGTTAGGGTTAGGGTTAGGGTTAGGGTTAGGGTTAGGGTTAGGGTTAGGGTTAGGGTTAGGGTTAGGGTTAGGGTTAGGGTTAGGGTTAGGGTTAGGGTTAGGGTTAGGGTTAGGGTTAGGGTTAGGGTTAGGGTTAGGGTTAGGGTTAGGGTTAGGGTTAGGGTTAGGGTTAGGGTTAGGGTTAGGGTTAGGGTTAGGGTTAGGGTTAGGGTTAGGGTTAGGGTTAGGGTTAGGGTTAGGGTTAGGGTTAGGGTTAGGGTTAGGGTTAGGGTTAGGGTTAGGGTTAGGGTTAGGGTTAGGGTTAGGGTTAGGGTTAGGGTTAGGGTTAGGGTTAGGGTTAGGGTTAGGGTTAGGGTTAGGGTTAGGGTTAGGGTTAGGGTTAGGGTTAGGGTTAGGGTTAGGGTTAGGGTTAGGGTTAGGGTTAGGGTTAGGGTTAGGGTTAGGGTTAGGGTTAGGGTTAGGGTTAGGGTTAGGGTTAGGGTTAGGGTTAGGGTTAGGGTTAGGGTTAGGGTTAGGGTTAGGGTTAGGGTTAGGGTTAGGGTTAGGGTTAGGGTTAGGGTTAGGGTTAGGGTTAGGGTTAGGGTTAGGGTTAGGGTTAGGGTTAGGGTTAGGGTTAGGGTTAGGGTTAGGGTTAGGGTTAGGGTTAGGGTTAGGGTTAGGGTTAGGGTTAGGGTTAGGGTTAGGGTTAGGGTTAGGGTTAGGGTTAGGGTTAGGGTTAGGGTTAGGGTTAGGGTTAGGGTTAGGGTTAGGGTTAGGGTTAGGGTTAGGGTTAGGGTTAGGGTTAGGGTTAGGGTTAGGGTTAGGGTTAGGGTTAGGGTTAGGGTTAGGGTTAGGGTTAGGGTTAGGGTTAGGGTTAGGGTTAGGGTTAGGGTTAGGGTTAGGGTTAGGGTTAGGGTTAGGGTTAGGGTTAGGGTTAGGGTTAGGGTTAGGGTTAGGGTTAGGGTTAGGGTTAGGGTTAGGGTTAGGGTTAGGGTTAGGGTTAGGGTTAGGGTTAGGGTTAGGGTTAGGGTTAGGGTTAGGGTTAGGGTTAGGGTTAGGGTTAGGGTTAGGGTTAGGGTTAGGGTTAGGGTTAGGGTTAGGGTTAGGGTTAGGGTTAGGGTTAGGGTTAGGGTTAGGGTTAGGGTTAGGGTTAGGGTTAGGGTTAGGGTTAGGGTTAGGGTTAGGGTTAGGGTTAGGGTTAGGGTTAGGGTTAGGGTTAGGGTTAGGGTTAGGGTTAGGGTTAGGGTTAGGGTTAGGGTTAGGGTTAGGGTTAGGGTTAGGGTTAGGGTTAGGGTTAGGGTTAGGGTTAGGGTTAGGGTTAGGGTTAGGGTTAGGGTTAGGGTTAGGGTTAGGGTTAGGGTTAGGGTTAGGGTTAGGGTTAGGGTTAGGGTTAGGGTTAGGGTTAGGGTTAGGGTTAGGGTTAGGGTTAGGGTTAGGGTTAGGGTTAGGGTTAGGGTTAGGGTTAGGGTTAGGGTTAGGGTTAGGGTTAGGGTTAGGGTTAGGGTTAGGGTTAGGGTTAGGGTTAGGGTTAGGGTTAGGGTTAGGGTTAGGGTTAGGGTTAGGGTTAGGGTTAGGGTTAGGGTTAGGGTTAGGGTTAGGGTTAGGGTTAGGGTTAGGGTTAGGGTTAGGGTTAGGGTTAGGGTTAGGGTTAGGGTTAGGGTTAGGGTTAGGGTTAGGGTTAGGGTTAGGGTTAGGGTTAGGGTTAGGGTTAGGGTTAGGGTTAGGGTTAGGGTTAGGGTTAGGGTTAGGGTTAGGGTTAGGGTTAGGGTTAGGGTTAGGGTTAGGGTTAGGGTTAGGGTTAGGGTTAGGGTTAGGGTTAGGGTTAGGGTTAGGGTTAGGGTTAGGGTTAGGGTTAGGGTTAGGGTTAGGGTTAGGGTTAGGGTTAGGGTTAGGGTTAGGGTTAGGGTTAGGGTTAGGGTTAGGGTTAGGGTTAGGGTTAGGGTTAGGGTTAGGGTTAGGGTTAGGGTTAGGGTTAGGGTTAGGGTTAGGGTTAGGGTTAGGGTTAGGGTTAGGGTTAGGGTTAGGGTTAGGGTTAGGGTTAGGGTTAGGGTTAGGGTTAGGGTTAGGGTTAGGGTTAGGGTTAGGGTTAGGGTTAGGGTTAGGGTTAGGGTTAGGGTTAGGGTTAGGGTTAGGGTTAGGGTTAGGGTTAGGGTTAGGGTTAGGGTTAGGGTTAGGGTTAGGGTTAGGGTTAGGGTTAGGGTTAGGGTTAGGGTTAGGGTTAGGGTTAGGGTTAGGGTTAGGGTTAGGGTTAGGGTTAGGGTTAGGGTTAGGGTTAGGTTAGGGTTAGGGTTAGGGTTAGGGTTAGGGTTAGGGTTAGGGTTAGGGTTAGGGTTAGGGTTAGGGTTAGGGTTAGGGTTAGGGTTAGGGTTAGGGTTAGGGTTAGGGTTAGGGTTAGGGTTAGGGTTAGGGTTAGGGTTAGGGTTAGGGTTAGGGTTAGGGTTAGGGTTAGGGTTAGGGTTAGGGTTAGGGTTAGGGTTAGGGTTAGGGTTAGGGTTAGGGTTAGGGTTAGGGTTAGGGTTAGGGTTAGGGTTAGGGTTAGGGTTAGGGTTAGGGTTAGGGTTAGGGTTAGGGTTAGGGTTAGGGTTAGGGTTAGGGTTAGGGTTAGGGTTAGGGTTAGGGTTAGGGTTAGGGTTAGGGTTAGGGTTAGGGTTAGGGTTAGGGTTAGGGTTAGGGTTAGGGTTAGGGTTAGGGTTAGGGTTAGGGTTAGGGTTAGGGTTAGGGTTAGGGTTAGGGTTAGGGTTAGGGTTAGGGTTAGGGTTAGGGTTAGGGTTAGGGTTAGGGTTAGGGTTAGGGTTAGGGTTAGGGTTAGGGTTAGGGTTAGGGTTAGGGTTAGGGTTAGGGTTAGGGTTAGGGTTAGGGTTAGGGTTAGGGTTAGGGTTAGGGTTAGGGTTAGGGTTAGGGTTAGGGTTAGGGTTAGGGTTAGGGTTAGGGTTAGGGTTAGGGTTAGGGTTAGGGTTAGGGTTAGGGTTAGGGTTAGGGTTAGGGTTAGGGTTAGGGTTAGGGTTAGGGTTAGGGTTAGGGTTAGGGTTAGGGTTAGGGTTAGGGTTAGGGTTAGGGTTAGGGTTAGGGTTAGGGTTAGGGTTAGGGTTAGGGTTAGGGTTAGGGTTAGGGTTAGGGTTAGGGTTAGGGTTAGGGTTAGGGTTAGGGTTAGGGTTAGGGTTAGGGTTAGGGTTAGGGTTAGGGTTAGGGTTAGGGTTAGGGTTAGGGTTAGGGTTAGGGTTAGGGTTAGGGTTAGGGTTAGGGTTAGGGTTAGGGTTAGGGTTAGGGTTAGGGTTAGGGTTAGGGTTAGGGTTAGGGTTAGGTTAGGGTTAGGGTTAGGGTTAGGGTTAGGGTTAGGGTTAGGGTTAGGGTTAGGGTTAGGGTTAGGGTTAGGGTTAGGGTTAGGGTTAGGGTTAGGGTTAGGGTTAGGGTTAGGGTTAGGGTTAGGGTTAGGGTTAGGGTTAGGGTTAGGGTTAGGGTTAGGGTTAGGGTTAGGGTTAGGGTTAGGGTTAGGGTTAGGGTTAGGGTTAGGGTTAGGGTTAGGGTTAGGGTTAGGGTTAGGGTTAGGGTTAGGGTTAGGGTTAGGGTTAGGGTTAGGGTTAGGGTTAGGGTTAGGGTTGTTAGGGTTAGGGTTAGGGTTAGGGTAGGGTTAGGGTTAGGGTTAGGGTTAGGGTTAGGGTTAGGGTTAGGGTTAGGGTTAGGGTTAGGGTTAGGGTTAGGGTTAGGGTTAGGGTTAGGGTTAGGGTTAGGGTTAGGGTTAGGGTTAGGGTTAGGGTTAGGGTTAGGGTTAGGGTTAGGGTTAGGGTTAGGGGTTAGGGTTAGGGTTAGGGTTAGGGTTAGGGTTAGGTTAGGGTTAGGGTTAGGGTTAGGGTTAGGGTTTAGGGTTAGGGTTAGGGTTAGGTTAGGGTTAGGTTAGGGTTAGGGTTAGGGTTAGGGTTAGGGTTAGGGTTA
>JAFEUB010000260.1:0-48947 GCA_024529925.1 Ophthalmolycus amberensis | reverse complement strand
TGGATTTCACAAAATCCACTTTTGGCCTCCTCTCTGCCTGAAACGCACTTTAAGAGCATAAAAATTTGAAAATGCCAGTAAAGTGCTGAAAGTTGCAGATATTCATGAAAATGACATCAGACTGTGAAATCAACTATCCTGAGCCACTTTTCTGAAGAAAATCTTTGAAACTATGTGGATTTCACAAAATCCACTTTTGGCCTCCTCTCTGCCTGAAACGCACTTTAAGAGCATAAAAATTTGAAAATGCCAGTAAAGTGCTGAAAGTTGCAGATATTCATGAAAATGACATCAGACTGTGAAATCAACTATCCTGAGCCACTTTTCTGAAGAAAATCTTTGAAACTATGTGGATTTCACAAAATCCACTTTTGGCCTCCTCTCTGCCTGAAACGCACTTTAAGAGCATAAAAATTTGAAAATGCCAGTAAAGTGCTGAAAGTTGCAGATATTCATGAAAATGACATCAGACTGTGAAATCAACTATCCTGAGCCACTTTTCTGAAGAAAATCTTTGAAACTATGTGGATTTCACAAAATCCACTTTTGGCCTCCTCTCTGCCTGAAACGCACTTTAAGAGCATAAAAATTTGAAAATGCCAGTAAAGTGCTGAAAGTTGCAGATATTCATGAAAATGACATCAGACTGTGAAATCAACTATCCTGAGCCACTTTTCTGAAGAAAATCTTTGAAACTATGTGGATTTCACAAAATCCACTTTTGGCCTCCTCTCTGCCTGAAACGCACTTTAAGAGCATAAAAATTTGAAAATGCCAGTAAAGTGCTGAAAGTTGCAGATATTCATGAAAATGACATCAGACTGTGAAATCAACTATCCTGAGCCACTTTTCTGAAGAAAATCTTTGAAACTATGTGGATTTCACAAAATCCACTTTTGGCCTCCTCTCTGCCTGAAACGCACTTTAAGAGCATAAAAATTTGAAAATGCCAGTAAAGTGCTGAAAGTTGCAGATATTCATGAAAATGACATCAGACTGTGAAATCAACTATCCTGAGCCACTTTTCTGAAGAAAATCTTTGAAACTATGTGGATTTCACAAAATCCACTTTTGGCCTCCTCTCTGCCTGAAACGCACTTTAAGAGCATAAAAATTTGAAAATGCCAGTAAAGTGCTGAAAGTTGCAGATATTCATGAAAATGACATCAGACTGTGAAATCAACTATCCTGAGCCACTTTTCTGAAGAAAATCTTTGAAACTATGTGGATTTCACAAAATCCACTTTTGGCCTCCTCTCTGCCTGAAACGCACTTTAAGAGCATAAAAATTTGAAAATGCCAGTAAAGTGCTGAAAGTTGCAGATATTCATGAAAATGACATCAGACTGTGAAATCAACTATCCTGAGCCACTTTTCTGAAGAAAATCTTTGAAACTATGTGGATTTCACAAAATCCACTTTTGGCCTCCTCTCTGCCTGAAACGCACTTTAAGAGCATAAAAATTGAAAATGCCAGTAAAGTGCTGAAAGTTGCAGATATTCATGAAAATGACATCAGACTGTGAAATCAACTATCCTGAGCCACTTTTCTGAAGAAAATCTTTGAAACTATGTGGATTTCACAAAATCCACTTTTGGCCTCCTCTCTGCCTGAAACGCACTTTAAGAGCATAAAAATTTGAAAATGCCAGTAAAGTGCTGAAAGTTGCAGATATTCATGAAAATGACATCAGACTGTGAAATCAACTATCCTGAGCCACTTTTCTGAAGAAAATCTTTGAAACTATGTGGATTTCACAAAATCCACTTTTGGCCTCCTCTCTGCCTGAAACGCACTTTAAGAGCATAAAAATTTGAAAATGCCAGTAAAGTGCTGAAAGTTGCAGATATTCATGAAAATGACATCAGACTGTGAAATCAACTATCCTGAGCCACTTTTCTGAAGAAAATCTTTGAAACTATGTGGATTTCACAAAATCCACTTTTGGCCTCCTCTCTGCCTGAAACGCACTTTAAGAGCATAAAAATTTGAAAATGCCAGTAAAGTGCTGAAAGTTGCAGATATTCATGAAAATGACATCAGACTGTGAAATCAACTATCCTGAGCCACTTTTCTGAAGAAAATCTTTGAAACTATGTGGATTTCACAAAATCCACTTTTGGCCTCCTCTCTGCCTGAAACGCACTTTAAGAGCATAAAAATTTGAAAATGCCAGTAAAGTGCTGAAAGTTGCAGATATTCATGAAAATGACATCAGACTGTGAAATCAACTATCCTGAGCCACTTTTCTGAAGAAAATCTTTGAAACTATGTGGATTTCACAAAATCCACTTTTGGCCTCCTCTCTGCCTGAAACGCACTTTAAGAGCATAAAAATTGAAAATGCCAGTAAAGTGCTGAAAGTTGCAGATATTCATGAAAATGACATCAGACTGTGAAATCAACTATCCTGAGCCACTTTTCTGAAGAAAATCTTTGAAACTATGTGGATTTCACAAAATCCACTTTTGGCCTCCTCTCTGCCTGAAACGCACTTTAAGAGCATAAAAATTTGAAAATGCCAGTAAAGTGCTGAAAGTTGCAGATATTCATGAAAATGACATCAGACTGTGAAATCAACTATCCTGAGCCACTTTTCTGAAGAAAATCTTTGAAACTATGTGGATTTCACAAAATCCACTTTTGGCCTCCTCTCTGCCTGAAACGCACTTTAAGAGCATAAAAATTTGAAAATGCCAGTAAAGTGCTGAAAGTTGCAGATATTCATGAAAATGACATCAGACTGTGAAATCAACTATCCTGAGCCACTTTTCTGAAGAAAATCTTTGAAACTATGTGGATTTCACAAAATCCACTTTTGGCCTCCTCTCTGCCTGAAACGCACTTTAAGAGCATAAAAATTTGAAAATGCCAGTAAAGTGCTGAAAGTTGCAGATATTCATGAAAATGACATCAGACTGTGAAATCAACTATCCTGAGCCACTTTTCTGAAGAAAATCTTTGAAACTATGTGGATTTCACAAAATCCACTTTTGGCCTCCTCTCTGCCTGAAACGCACTTTAAGAGCATAAAAATTTGAAAATGCCAGTAAAGTGCTGAAAGTTGCAGATATTCATGAAAATGACATCAGACTGTGAAATCAACTATCCTGAGCCACTTTTCTGAAGAAAATCTTTGAAACTATGGGATTTCACAAAATCCACTTTTGGCCTCCTCTCTGCCTGAAACGCACTTTAAGAGCATAAAAATTTGAAAATGCCAGTAAAGTGCTGAAAGTTGCAGATATTCATGAAAATGACATCAGACTGTGAAATCAACTATCCTGAGCCACTTTTCTGAAGAAAATCTTTGAAACTATGTGGATTTCACAAAATCCACTTTTGGCCTCCTCTCTGCCTGAAACGCACTTTAAGAGCATAAAAATTGAAAATGCCAGTAAAGTGCTGAAAGTTGCAGATATTCATGAAAATGACATCAGACTGTGAAATCAACTATCCTGAGCCACTTTTCTGAAGAAAATCTTTGAAACTATGTGGATTTCACAAAATCCACTTTTGGCCTCCTCTCTGCCTGAAACGCACTTTAAGAGCATAAAAATTTGAAAATGCCAGTAAAGTGCTGAAAGTTGCAGATATTCATGAAAATGACATCAGACTGTGAAATCAACTATCCTGAGCCACTTTTCTGAAGAAAATCTTTGAAACTATGTGGATTTCACAAAATCCACTTTTGGCCTCCTCTCTGCCTGAAACGCACTTTAAGAGCATAAAAATTTGAAAATGCCAGTAAAGTGCTGAAAGTTGCAGATATTCATGAAAATGACATCAGACTGTGAAATCAACTATCCTGAGCCACTTTTCTGAAGAAAATCTTTGAAACTATGTGGATTTCACAAAATCCACTTTTGGCCTCCTCTCTGCCTGAAACGCACTTTAAGAGCATAAAAATTTGAAAATGCCAGTAAAGTGCTGAAAGTTGCAGATATTCATGAAAATGACATCAGACTGTGAAATCAACTATCCTGAGCCACTTTTCTGAAGAAAATCTTTGAAACTATGTGGATTTCACAAAATCCACTTTTGGCCTCCTCTCTGCCTGAAACGCACTTTAAGAGCATAAAAATTTGAAAATGCCAGTAAAGTGCTGAAAGTTGCAGATATTCATGAAAATGACATCAGACTGTGAAATCAACTATCCTGAGCCACTTTTCTGAAGAAAATCTTTGAAACTATGTGGATTTCACAAAATCCACTTTTGGCCTCCTCTCTGCCTGAAACGCACTTTAAGAGCATAAAAATTTGAAAATGCCAGTAAAGTGCTGAAAGTTGCAGATATTCATGAAAATGACATCAGACTGTGAAATCAACTATCCTGAGCCACTTTTCTGAAGAAAATCTTTGAAACTATGTGGATTTCACAAAATCCACTTTTGGCCTCCTCTCTGCCTGAAACGCACTTTAAGAGCATAAAAATTTGAAAATGCCAGTAAAGTGCTGAAAGTTGCAGATATTCATGAAAATGACATCAGACTGTGAAATCAACTATCCTGAGCCACTTTTCTGAAGAAAATCTTTGAAACTATGTGGATTTCACAAAATCCACTTTTGGCCTCCTCTCTGCCTGAAACGCACTTTAAGAGCATAAAAATTTGAAAATGCCAGTAAAGTGCTGAAAGTTGCAGATATTCATGAAAATGACATCAGACTGTGAAATCAACTATCCTGAGCCACTTTTCTGAAGAAAATCTTTGAAACTATGTGGATTTCACAAAATCCACTTTTGGCCTCCTCTCTGCCTGAAACGCACTTTAAGAGCATAAAAATTTGAAAATGCCAGTAAAGTGCTGAAAGTTGCAGATATTCATGAAAATGACATCAGACTGTGAAATCAACTATCCTGAGCCACTTTTCTGAAGAAAATCTTTGAAACTATGTGGATTTCACAAAATCCACTTTTGGCCTCCTCTCTGCCTGAAACGCACTTTAAGAGCATAAAAATTTGAAAATGCCAGTAAAGTGCTGAAAGTTGCAGATATTCATGAAAATGACATCAGACTGTGAAATCAACTATCCTGAGCCACTTTTCTGAAGAAAATCTTTGAAACTATGTGGATTTCACAAAATCCACTTTTGGCCTCCTCTCTGCCTGAAACGCACTTTAAGAGCATAAAAATTTGAAAATGCCAGTAAAGTGCTGAAAGTTGCAGATATTCATGAAAATGACATCAGACTGTGAAATCAACTATCCTGAGCCACTTTTCTGAAGAAAATCTTTGAAACTATGTGGATTTCACAAAATCCACTTTTGGCCTCCTCTCTGCCTGAAACGCACTTTAAGAGCATAAAAATTTTGAAAATGCCAGTAAAGTGCTGAAAGTTGCAGATATTCATGAAAATGACATCAGACTGTGAAATCAACTATCCTGAGCCACTTTTCTGAAGAAAATCTTTGAAACTATGTGGATTTCACAAAATCCACTTTTGGCCTCCTCTCTGCCTGAAACGCACTTTAAGAGCATAAAAATTTGAAAATGCCAGTAAAGTGCTGAAAGTTGCAGATATTCATGAAAATGACATCAGACTGTGAAATCAACTATCCTGAGCCACTTTTCTGAAGAAAATCTTTGAAACTATGTGGATTTCACAAAATCCACTTTTGGCCTCCTCTCTGCCTGAAACGCACTTTAAGAGCATAAAAATTTGAAAATGCCAGTAAAGTGCTGAAAGTTGCAGATATTCATGAAAATGACATCAGACTGTGAAATCAACTATCCTGAGCCACTTTTCTGAAGAAAATCTTTGAAACTATGTGGATTTCACAAAATCCACTTTTGGCCTCCTCTCTGCCTGAAACGCACTTTAAGAGCATAAAAATTTGAAAATGCCAGTAAAGTGCTGAAAGTTGCAGATATTCATGAAAATGACATCAGACTGTGAAATCAACTATCCTGAGCCACTTTTCTGAAGAAAATCTTTGAAACTATGTGGATTTCACAAAATCCACTTTTGGCCTCCTCTCTGCCTGAAACGCACTTTAAGAGCATAAAAATTTGAAAATGCCAGTAAAGTGCTGAAAGTTGCAGATATTCATGAAAATGACATCAGACTGTGAAATCAACTATCCTGAGCCACTTTTCTGAAGAAAATCTTTGAAACTATGTGGATTTCACAAAATCCACTTTTGGCCTCCTCTCTGCCTGAAACGCACTTTAAGAGCATAAAAATTTGAAAATGCCAGTAAAGTGCTGAAAGTTGCAGATATTCATGAAAATGACATCAGACTGTGAAATCAACTATCCTGAGCCACTTTTCTGAAGAAAATCTTTGAAACTATGTGGATTTCACAAAATCCACTTTTGGCCTCCTCTCTGCCTGAAACGCACTTTAAGAGCATAAAAATTTGAAAATGCCAGTAAAGTGCTGAAAGTTGCAGATATTCATGAAAATGACATCAGACTGTGAAATCAACTATCCTGAGCCACTTTTCTGAAGAAAATCTTTGAAACTATGTGGATTTCACAAAATCCACTTTTGGCCTCCTCTCTGCCTGAAACGCACTTTAAGAGCATAAAAATTTGAAAATGCCAGTAAAGTGCTGAAAGTTGCAGATATTCATGAAAATGACATCAGACTGTGAAATCAACTATCCTGAGCCACTTTTCTGAAGAAAATCTTTGAAACTATGTGGATTTCACAAAATCCACTTTTGGCCTCCTCTCTGCCTGAAACGCACTTTAAGAGCATAAAAATTTGAAAATGCCAGTAAAGTGCTGAAAGTTGCAGATATTCATGAAAATGACATCAGACTGTGAAATCAACTATCCTGAGCCACTTTTCTGAAGAAAATCTTTGAAACTATGTGGATTTCACAAAATCCACTTTTGGCCTCCTCTCTGCCTGAAACGCACTTTAAGAGCATAAAAATTTGAAAATGCCAGTAAAGTGCTGAAAGTTGCAGATATTCATGAAAATGACATCAGACTGTGAAATCAACTATCCTGAGCCACTTTTCTGAAGAAAATCTTTGAAACTATGTGGATTTCACAAAATCCACTTTTGGCCTCCTCTCTGCCTGAAACGCACTTTAAGAGCATAAAAATTTGAAAATGCCAGTAAAGTGCTGAAAGTTGCAGATATTCATGAAAATGACATCAGACTGTGAAATCAACTATCCTGAGCCACTTTTCTGAAGAAAATCTTTGAAACTATGTGGATTTCACAAAATCCACTTTTGGCCTCCTCTCTGCCTGAAACGCACTTTAAGAGCATAAAAATTTGAAAATGCCAGTAAAGTGCTGAAAGTTGCAGATATTCATGAAAATGACATCAGACTGTGAAATCAACTATCCTGAGCCACTTTTCTGAAGAAAATCTTTGAAACTATGTGGATTTCACAAAATCCACTTTTGGCCTCCTCTCTGCCTGAAACGCACTTTAAGAGCATAAAAATTTGAAAATGCCAGTAAAGTGCTGAAAGTTGCAGATATTCATGAAAATGACATCAGACTGTGAAATCAACTATCCTGAGCCACTTTTCTGAAGAAAATCTTTGAAACTATGTGGATTTCACAAAATCCACTTTTGGCCTCCTCTCTGCCTGAAACGCACTTTAAGAGCATAAAAATTTGAAAATGCCAGTAAAGTGCTGAAAGTTGCAGATATTCATGAAAATGACATCAGACTGTGAAATCAACTATCCTGAGCCACTTTTCTGAAGAAAATCTTTGAAACTATGTGGATTTCACAAAATCCACTTTTGGCCTCCTCTCTGCCTGAAACGCACTTTAAGAGCATAAAAATTTGAAAATGCCAGTAAAGTGCTGAAAGTTGCAGATATTCATGAAAATGACATCAGACTGTGAAATCAACTATCCTGAGCCACTTTTCTGAAGAAAATCTTTGAAACTATGTGGATTTCACAAAATCCACTTTTGGCCTCCTCTCTGCCTGAAACGCACTTTAAGAGCATAAAAATTTTGAAAATGCTAAAGTGCGTTTCAGGCAGAGAGGAGGCCAAAAGTGGATTTTGTGAAATCCACATAGTTTCAAAGATTTTCTTCAGAAAAGTGGCTCAGGATAGTTGATTTCACAGTCTGATGTCATTTTCATGAATATCTGCAACTTTCAGCACTTTACTGGCATTTTCAATTTTTATGCTCTTAAAGTGCGTTTCAGGCAGAGAGGAGGCCAAAAGTGGATTTTGTGAAATCCACATAGTTTCAAAGATTTTCTTCAGAAAAGTGGCTCAGGATAGTTGATTTCACAGTCTGATGTCATTTTCATGAATATCTGCAACTTTCAGCACTTTACTGGCATTTTCAATTTTTATGCTCTTAAAGTGCGTTTCAGGCAGAGAGGAGGCCAAAAGTGGATTTTGTGAAATCCACATAGTTTCAAAGATTTTCTTCAGAAAAGTGGCTCAGGATAGTTGATTTCACAGTCTGATGTCATTTTCATGAATATCTGCAACTTTCAGCACTTTACTGGCATTTTCAAATTTTTATGCTCTTAAAGTGCGTTTCAGGCAGAGAGGAGGCCAAAAGTGGATTTTGTGAAATCCACATAGTTTCAAAGATTTTCTTCAGAAAAGTGGCTCAGGATAGTTGATTTCACAGTCTGATGTCATTTTCATGAATATCTGCAACTTTCAGCACTTTACTGGCATTTTCAAATTTTTATGCTCTTAAAGTGCGTTTCAGGCAGAGAGGAGGCCAAAAGTGGATTTTGTGAAATCCACATAGTTTCAAAGATTTTCTTCAGAAAAGTGGCTCAGGATAGTTGATTTCACAGTCTGATGTCATTTTCATGAATATCTGCAACTTTCAGCACTTTACTGGCATTTTCAATTTTTATGCTCTTAAAGTGCGTTTCAGGCAGAGAGGAGGCCAAAAGTGGATTTTGTGAAATCCACATAGTTTCAAAGATTTTCTTCAGAAAAGTGGCTCAGGATAGTTGATTTCACAGTCTGATGTCATTTTCATGAATATCTGCAACTTTCAGCACTTTACTGGCATTTTCAAATTTTTATGCTCTTAAAGTGCGTTTCAGGCAGAGAGGAGGCCAAAAGTGGATTTTGTGAAATCCACATAGTTTCAAAGATTTTCTTCAGAAAAGTGGCTCAGGATAGTTGATTTCACAGTCTGATGTCATTTTCATGAATATCTGCAACTTTCAGCACTTTACTGGCATTTTCAATTTTTATGCTCTTAAAGTGCGTTTCAGGCAGAGAGGAGGCCAAAAGTGGATTTTGTGAAATCCACATAGTTTCAAAGATTTTCTTCAGAAAAGTGGCTCAGGATAGTTGATTTCACAGTCTGATGTCATTTTCATGAATATCTGCAACTTTCAGCACTTTACTGGCATTTTCAATTTTTTATGCTCTTAAAGTGCGTTTCAGGCAGAGAGGAGGCCAAAAGTGGATTTTGTGAAATCCACATAGTTTCAAAGATTTTCTTCAGAAAAGTGGCTCAGGATAGTTGATTTCACAGTCTGATGTCATTTTCATGAATATCTGCAACTTTCAGCACTTTACTGGCATTTTCAATTTTTATGCTCTTAAAGTGCGTTTCAGGCAGAGAGGAGGCCAAAAGTGGATTTTGTGAAATCCACATAGTTTCAAAGATTTTCTTCAGAAAAGTGGCTCAGGATAGTTGATTTCACAGTCTGATGTCATTTTCATGAATATCTGCAACTTTCAGCACTTTACTGGCATTTTCAATTTTTTATGCTCTTAAAGTGCGTTTCAGGCAGAGAGGAGGCCAAAAGTGGATTTTGTGAAATCCACATAGTTTCAAAGATTTTCTTCAGAAAAGTGGCTCAGGATAGTTGATTTCACAGTCTGATGTCATTTTCATGAATATCTGCAACTTTCAGCACTTTACTGGCATTTTCAAATTTTTATGCTCTTAAAGTGCGTTTCAGGCAGAGAGGAGGCCAAAAGTGGATTTTGTGAAATCCACATAGTTTCAAAGATTTTCTTCAGAAAAGTGGCTCAGGATAGTTGATTTCACAGTCTGATGTCATTTTCATGAATATCTGCAACTTTCAGCACTTTACTGGCATTTTCAAATTTTTATGCTCTTAAAGTGCGTTTCAGGCAGAGAGGAGGCCAAAAGTGGATTTTGTGAAATCCACATAGTTTCAAAGATTTTCTTCAGAAAAGTGGCTCAGGATAGTTGATTTCACAGTCTGATGTCATTTTCATGAATATCTGCAACTTTCAGCACTTTACTGGCATTTTCAATTTTTTATGCTCTTAAAGTGCGTTTCAGGCAGAGAGGAGGCCAAAAGTGGATTTTGTGAAATCCACATAGTTTCAAAGATTTTCTTCAGAAAAGTGGCTCAGGATAGTTGATTTCACAGTCTGATGTCATTTTCATGAATATCTGCAACTTTCAGCACTTTACTGGCATTTTCAATTTTTATGCTCTTAAAGTGCGTTTCAGGCAGAGAGGAGGCCAAAAGTGGATTTTGTGAAATCCACATAGTTTCAAAGATTTTCTTCAGAAAAGTGGCTCAGGATAGTTGATTTCACAGTCTGATGTCATTTTCATGAATATCTGCAACTTTCAGCACTTTACTGGCATTTTCAAATTTTTATGCTCTTAAAGTGCGTTTCAGGCAGAGAGGAGGCCAAAAGTGGATTTTGTGAAATCCACATAGTTTCAAAGATTTTCTTCAGAAAAGTGGCTCAGGATAGTTGATTTCACAGTCTGATGTCATTTTCATGAATATCTGCAACTTTCAGCACTTTACTGGCATTTTCAATTTTTATGCTCTTAAAGTGCGTTTCAGGCAGAGAGGAGGCCAAAAGTGGATTTTGTGAAATCCACATAGTTTCAAAGATTTTCTTCAGAAAAGTGGCTCAGGATAGTTGATTTCACAGTCTGATGTCATTTTCATGAATATCTGCAACTTTCAGCACTTTACTGGCATTTTCAAATTTTTATGCTCTTAAAGTGCGTTTCAGGCAGAGAGGAGGCCAAAAGTGGATTTTGTGAAATCCACATAGTTTCAAAGATTTTCTTCAGAAAAGTGGCTCAGGATAGTTGATTTCACAGTCTGATGTCATTTTCATGAATATCTGCAACTTTCAGCACTTTACTGGCATTTTCAATTTTTATGCTCTTAAAGTGCGTTTCAGGCAGAGAGGAGGCCAAAAGTGGATTTTGTGAAATCCACATAGTTTCAAAGATTTTCTTCAGAAAAGTGGCTCAGGATAGTTGATTTCACAGTCTGATGTCATTTTCATGAATATCTGCAACTTTCAGCACTTTACTGGCATTTTCAAATTTTTATGCTCTTAAAGTGCGTTTCAGGCAGAGAGGAGGCCAAAAGTGGATTTTGTGAAATCCACATAGTTTCAAAGATTTTCTTCAGAAAAGTGGCTCAGGATAGTTGATTTCACAGTCTGATGTCATTTTCATGAATATCTGCAACTTTCAGCACTTTACTGGCATTTTCAAATTTTTATGCTCTTAAAGTGCGTTTCAGGCAGAGAGGAGGCCAAAAGTGGATTTTGTGAAATCCACATAGTTTCAAAGATTTTCTTCAGAAAAGTGGCTCAGGATAGTTGATTTCACAGTCTGATGTCATTTTCATGAATATCTGCAACTTTCAGCACTTTACTGGCATTTTCAATTTTTTATGCTCTTAAAGTGCGTTTCAGGCAGAGAGGAGGCCAAAAGTGGATTTTGTGAAATCCACATAGTTTCAAAGATTTTCTTCAGAAAAGTGGCTCAGGATAGTTGATTTCACAGTCTGATGTCATTTTCATGAATATCTGCAACTTTCAGCACTTTACTGGCATTTTCAAATTTTTATGCTCTTAAAGTGCGTTTCAGGCAGAGAGGAGGCCAAAAGTGGATTTTGTGAAATCCACATAGTTTCAAAGATTTTCTTCAGAAAAGTGGCTCAGGATAGTTGATTTCACAGTCTGATGTCATTTTCATGAATATCTGCAACTTTCAGCACTTTACTGGCATTTTCAATTTTTTATGCTCTTAAAGTGCGTTTCAGGCAGAGAGGAGGCCAAAAGTGGATTTTGTGAAATCCACATAGTTTCAAAGATTTTCTTCAGAAAAGTGGCTCAGGATAGTTGATTTCACAGTCTGATGTCATTTTCATGAATATCTGCAACTTTCAGCACTTTACTGGCATTTTCAAATTTTTATGCTCTTAAAGTGCGTTTCAGGCAGAGAGGAGGCCAAAAGTGGATTTTGTGAAATCCACATAGTTTCAAAGATTTTCTTCAGAAAAGTGGCTCAGGATAGTTGATTTCACAGTCTGATGTCATTTTCATGAATATCTGCAACTTTCAGCACTTTACTGGCATTTTCAATTTTTATGCTCTTAAAGTGCGTTTCAGGCAGAGAGGAGGCCAAAAGTGGATTTTGTGAAATCCACATAGTTTCAAAGATTTTCTTCAGAAAAGTGGCTCAGGATAGTTGATTTCACAGTCTGATGTCATTTTCATGAATATCTGCAACTTTCAGCACTTTACTGGCATTTTCAATTTTTATGCTCTTAAAGTGCGTTTCAGGCAGAGAGGAGGCCAAAAGTGGATTTTGTGAAATCCACATAGTTTCAAAGATTTTCTTCAGAAAAGTGGCTCAGGATAGTTGATTTCACAGTCTGATGTCATTTTCATGAATATCTGCAACTTTCAGCACTTTACTGGCATTTTCAATTTTTTATGCTCTTAAAGTGCGTTTCAGGCAGAGAGGAGGCCAAAAGTGGATTTTGTGAAATCCACATAGTTTCAAAGATTTTCTTCAGAAAAGTGGCTCAGGATAGTTGATTTCACAGTCTGATGTCATTTTCATGAATATCTGCAACTTTCAGCACTTTACTGGCATTTTCAAATTTTTATGCTCTTAAAGTGCGTTTCAGGCAGAGAGGAGGCCAAAAGTGGATTTTGTGAAATCCACATAGTTTCAAAGATTTTCTTCAGAAAAGTGGCTCAGGATAGTTGATTTCACAGTCTGATGTCATTTTCATGAATATCTGCAACTTTCAGCACTTTACTGGCATTTTCAATTTTTATGCTCTTAAAGTGCGTTTCAGGCAGAGAGGAGGCCAAAAGTGGATTTTGTGAAATCCACATAGTTTCAAAGATTTTCTTCAGAAAAGTGGCTCAGGATAGTTGATTTCACAGTCTGATGTCATTTTCATGAATATCTGCAACTTTCAGCACTTTACTGGCATTTTCAATTTTTTATGCTCTTAAAGTGCGTTTCAGGCAGAGAGGAGGCCAAAAGTGGATTTTGTGAAATCCACATAGTTTCAAAGATTTTCTTCAGAAAAGTGGCTCAGGATAGTTGATTTCACAGTCTGATGTCATTTTCATGAATATCTGCAACTTTCAGCACTTTACTGGCATTTTCAAATTTTTATGCTCTTAAAGTGCGTTTCAGGCAGAGAGGAGGCCAAAAGTGGATTTTGTGAAATCCACATAGTTTCAAAGATTTTCTTCAGAAAAGTGGCTCAGGATAGTTGATTTCACAGTCTGATGTCATTTTCATGAATATCTGCAACTTTCAGCACTTTACTGGCATTTTCAATTTTTTATGCTCTTAAAGTGCGTTTCAGGCAGAGAGGAGGCCAAAAGTGGATTTTGTGAAATCCACATAGTTTCAAAGATTTTCTTCAGAAAAGTGGCTCAGGATAGTTGATTTCACAGTCTGATGTCATTTTCATGAATATCTGCAACTTTCAGCACTTTACTGGCATTTTCAAATTTTTATGCTCTTAAAGTGCGTTTCAGGCAGAGAGGAGGCCAAAAGTGGATTTTGTGAAATCCACATAGTTTCAAAGATTTTCTTCAGAAAAGTGGCTCAGGATAGTTGATTTCACAGTCTGATGTCATTTTCATGAATATCTGCAACTTTCAGCACTTTACTGGCATTTTCAATTTTTTATGCTCTTAAAGTGCGTTTCAGGCAGAGAGGAGGCCAAAAGTGGATTTTGTGAAATCCACATAGTTTCAAAGATTTTCTTCAGAAAAGTGGCTCAGGATAGTTGATTTCACAGTCTGATGTCATTTTCATGAATATCTGCAACTTTCAGCACTTTACTGGCATTTTCAAATTTTTATGCTCTTAAAGTGCGTTTCAGGCAGAGAGGAGGCCAAAAGTGGATTTTGTGAAATCCACATAGTTTCAAAGATTTTCTTCAGAAAAGTGGCTCAGGATAGTTGATTTCACAGTCTGATGTCATTTTCATGAATATCTGCAACTTTCAGCACTTTACTGGCATTTTCAATTTTTTATGCTCTTAAAGTGCGTTTCAGGCAGAGAGGAGGCCAAAAGTGGATTTTGTGAAATCCACATAGTTTCAAAGATTTTCTTCAGAAAAGTGGCTCAGGATAGTTGATTTCACAGTCTGATGTCATTTTCATGAATATCTGCAACTTTCAGCACTTTACTGGCATTTTCAAATTTTTATGCTCTTAAAGTGCGTTTCAGGCAGAGAGGAGGCCAAAAGTGGATTTTGTGAAATCCACATAGTTTCAAAGATTTTCTTCAGAAAAGTGGCTCAGGATAGTTGATTTCACAGTCTGATGTCATTTTCATGAATATCTGCAACTTTCAGCACTTTACTGGCATTTTCAAATTTTTATGCTCTTAAAGTGCGTTTCAGGCAGAGAGGAGGCCAAAAGTGGATTTTGTGAAATCCACATAGTTTCAAAGATTTTCTTCAGAAAAGTGGCTCAGGATAGTTGATTTCACAGTCTGATGTCATTTTCATGAATATCTGCAACTTTCAGCACTTTACTGGCATTTTCAATTTTTTATGCTCTTAAAGTGCGTTTCAGGCAGAGAGGAGGCCAAAAGTGGATTTTGTGAAATCCACATAGTTTCAAAGATTTTCTTCAGAAAAGTGGCTCAGGATAGTTGATTTCACAGTCTGATGTCATTTTCATGAATATCTGCAACTTTCAGCACTTTACTGGCATTTTCAAATTTTTATGCTCTTAAAGTGCGTTTCAGGCAGAGAGGAGGCCAAAAGTGGATTTTGTGAAATCCACATAGTTTCAAAGATTTTCTTCAGAAAAGTGGCTCAGGATAGTTGATTTCACAGTCTGATGTCATTTTCATGAATATCTGCAACTTTCAGCACTTTACTGGCATTTTCAAATTTTTATGCTCTTAAAGTGCGTTTCAGGCAGAGAGGAGGCCAAAAGTGGATTTTGTGAAATCCACATAGTTTCAAAGATTTTCTTCAGAAAAGTGGCTCAGGATAGTTGATTTCACAGTCTGATGTCATTTTCATGAATATCTGCAACTTTCAGCACTTTACTGGCATTTTCAATTTTTTATGCTCTTAAAGTGCGTTTCAGGCAGAGAGGAGGCCAAAAGTGGATTTTGTGAAATCCACATAGTTTCAAAGATTTTCTTCAGAAAAGTGGCTCAGGATAGTTGATTTCACAGTCTGATGTCATTTTCATGAATATCTGCAACTTTCAGCACTTTACTGGCATTTTCAAATTTTTATGCTCTTAAAGTGCGTTTCAGGCAGAGAGGAGGCCAAAAGTGGATTTTGTGAAATCCACATAGTTTCAAAGATTTTCTTCAGAAAAGTGGCTCAGGATAGTTGATTTCACAGTCTGATGTCATTTTCATGAATATCTGCAACTTTCAGCACTTTACTGGCATTTTCAATTTTTATGCTCTTAAAGTGCGTTTCAGGCAGAGAGGAGGCCAAAAGTGGATTTTGTGAAATCCACATAGTTTCAAAGATTTTCTTCAGAAAAGTGGCTCAGGATAGTTGATTTCACAGTCTGATGTCATTTTCATGAATATCTGCAACTTTCAGCACTTTACTGGCATTTTCAATTTTTATGCTCTTAAAGTGCGTTTCAGGCAGAGAGGAGGCCAAAAGTGGATTTTGTGAAATCCACATAGTTTCAAAGATTTTCTTCAGAAAAGTGGCTCAGGATAGTTGATTTCACAGTCTGATGTCATTTTCATGAATATCTGCAACTTTCAGCACTTTACTGGCATTTTCAAATTTTTATGCTCTTAAAGTGCGTTTCAGGCAGAGAGGAGGCCAAAAGTGGATTTTGTGAAATCCACATAGTTTCAAAGATTTTCTTCAGAAAAGTGGCTCAGGATAGTTGATTTCACAGTCTGATGTCATTTTCATGAATATCTGCAACTTTCAGCACTTTACTGGCATTTTCAATTTTTATGCTCTTAAAGTGCGTTTCAGGCAGAGAGGAGGCCAAAAGTGGATTTTGTGAAATCCACATAGTTTCAAAGATTTTCTTCAGAAAAGTGGCTCAGGATAGTTGATTTCACAGTCTGATGTCATTTTCATGAATATCTGCAACTTTCAGCACTTTACTGGCATTTTCAATTTTTATGCTCTTAAAGTGCGTTTCAGGCAGAGAGGAGGCCAAAAGTGGATTTTGTGAAATCCACATAGTTTCAAAGATTTTCTTCAGAAAAGTGGCTCAGGATAGTTGATTTCACAGTCTGATGTCATTTTCATGAATATCTGCAACTTTCAGCACTTTACTGGCATTTTCAATTTTTATGCTCTTAAAGTGCGTTTCAGGCAGAGAGGAGGCCAAAAGTGGATTTTGTGAAATCCACATAGTTTCAAAGATTTTCTTCAGAAAAGTGGCTCAGGATAGTTGATTTCACAGTCTGATGTCATTTTCATGAATATCTGCAACTTTCAGCACTTTACTGGCATTTTCAAATTTTTATGCTCTTAAAGTGCGTTTCAGGCAGAGAGGAGGCCAAAAGTGGATTTTGTGAAATCCACATAGTTTCAAAGATTTTCTTCAGAAAAGTGGCTCAGGATAGTTGATTTCACAGTCTGATGTCATTTTCATGAATATCTGCAACTTTCAGCACTTTACTGGCATTTTCAAATTTTTATGCTCTTAAAGTGCGTTTCAGGCAGAGAGGAGGCCAAAAGTGGATTTTGTGAAATCCACATAGTTTCAAAGATTTTCTTCAGAAAAGTGGCTCAGGATAGTTGATTTCACAGTCTGATGTCATTTTCATGAATATCTGCAACTTTCAGCACTTTACTGGCATTTTCAAATTTTTATGCTCTTAAAGTGCGTTTCAGGCAGAGAGGAGGCCAAAAGTGGATTTTGTGAAATCCACATAGTTTCAAAGATTTTCTTCAGAAAAGTGGCTCAGGATAGTTGATTTCACAGTCTGATGTCATTTTCATGAATATCTGCAACTTTCAGCACTTTACTGGCATTTTCAATTTTTATGCTCTTAAAGTGCGTTTCAGGCAGAGAGGAGGCCAAAAGTGGATTTTGTGAAATCCACATAGTTTCAAAGATTTTCTTCAGAAAAGTGGCTCAGGATAGTTGATTTCACAGTCTGATGTCATTTTCATGAATATCTGCAACTTTCAGCACTTTACTGGCATTTTCAATTTTTTATGCTCTTAAAGTGCGTTTCAGGCAGAGAGGAGGCCAAAAGTGGATTTTGTGAAATCCACATAGTTTCAAAGATTTTCTTCAGAAAAGTGGCTCAGGATAGTTGATTTCACAGTCTGATGTCATTTTCATGAATATCTGCAACTTTCAGCACTTTACTGGCATTTTCAAATTTTTATGCTCTTAAAGTGCGTTTCAGGCAGAGAGGAGGCCAAAAGTGGATTTTGTGAAATCCACATAGTTTCAAAGATTTTCTTCAGAAAAGTGGCTCAGGATAGTTGATTTCACAGTCTGATGTCATTTTCATGAATATCTGCAACTTTCAGCACTTTACTGGCATTTTCAAATTTTTATGCTCTTAAAGTGCGTTTCAGGCAGAGAGGAGGCCAAAAGTGGATTTTGTGAAATCCACATAGTTTCAAAGATTTTCTTCAGAAAAGTGGCTCAGGATAGTTGATTTCACAGTCTGATGTCATTTTCATGAATATCTGCAACTTTCAGCACTTTACTGGCATTTTCAATTTTTTATGCTCTTAAAGTGCGTTTCAGGCAGAGAGGAGGCCAAAAGTGGATTTTGTGAAATCCACATAGTTTCAAAGATTTTCTTCAGAAAAGTGGCTCAGGATAGTTGATTTCACAGTCTGATGTCATTTTCATGAATATCTGCAACTTTCAGCACTTTACTGGCATTTTCAAATTTTTATGCTCTTAAAGTGCGTTTCAGGCAGAGAGGAGGCCAAAAGTGGATTTTGTGAAATCCACATAGTTTCAAAGATTTTCTTCAGAAAAGTGGCTCAGGATAGTTGATTTCACAGTCTGATGTCATTTTCATGAATATCTGCAACTTTCAGCACTTTACTGGCATTTTCAATTTTTATGCTCTTAAAGTGCGTTTCAGGCAGAGAGGAGGCCAAAAGTGGATTTTGTGAAATCCACATAGTTTCAAAGATTTTCTTCAGAAAAGTGGCTCAGGATAGTTGATTTCACAGTCTGATGTCATTTTCATGAATATCTGCAACTTTCAGCACTTTACTGGCATTTTCAATTTTTTATGCTCTTAAAGTGCGTTTCAGGCAGAGAGGAGGCCAAAAGTGGATTTTGTGAAATCCACATAGTTTCAAAGATTTTCTTCAGAAAAGTGGCTCAGGATAGTTGATTTCACAGTCTGATGTCATTTTCATGAATATCTGCAACTTTCAGCACTTTACTGGCATTTTCAAATTTTTATGCTCTTAAAGTGCGTTTCAGGCAGAGAGGAGGCCAAAAGTGGATTTTGTGAAATCCACATAGTTTCAAAGATTTTCTTCAGAAAAGTGGCTCAGGATAGTTGATTTCACAGTCTGATGTCATTTTCATGAATATCTGCAACTTTCAGCACTTTACTGGCATTTTCAATTTTTTATGCTCTTAAAGTGCGTTTCAGGCAGAGAGGAGGCCAAAAGTGGATTTTGTGAAATCCACATAGTTTCAAAGATTTTCTTCAGAAAAGTGGCTCAGGATAGTTGATTTCACAGTCTGATGTCATTTTCATGAATATCTGCAACTTTCAGCACTTTACTGGCATTTTCAAATTTTTATGCTCTTAAAGTGCGTTTCAGGCAGAGAGGAGGCCAAAAGTGGATTTTGTGAAATCCACATAGTTTCAAAGATTTTCTTCAGAAAAGTGGCTCAGGATAGTTGATTTCACAGTCTGATGTCATTTTCATGAATATCTGCAACTTTCAGCACTTTACTGGCATTTTCAATTTTTTATGCTCTTAAAGTGCGTTTCAGGCAGAGAGGAGGCCAAAAGTGGATTTTGTGAAATCCACATAGTTTCAAAGATTTTCTTCAGAAAAGTGGCTCAGGATAGTTGATTTCACAGTCTGATGTCATTTTCATGAATATCTGCAACTTTCAGCACTTTACTGGCATTTTCAATTTTTTATGCTCTTAAAGTGCGTTTCAGGCAGAGAGGAGGCCAAAAGTGGATTTTGTGAAATCCACATAGTTTCAAAGATTTTCTTCAGAAAAGTGGCTCAGGATAGTTGATTTCACAGTCTGATGTCATTTTCATGAATATCTGCAACTTTCAGCACTTTACTGGCATTTTCAATTTTTATGCTCTTAAAGTGCGTTTCAGGCAGAGAGGAGGCCAAAAGTGGATTTTGTGAAATCCACATAGTTTCAAAGATTTTCTTCAGAAAAGTGGCTCAGGATAGTTGATTTCACAGTCTGATGTCATTTTCATGAATATCTGCAACTTTCAGCACTTTACTGGCATTTTCAAATTTTTATGCTCTTAAAGTGCGTTTCAGGCAGAGAGGAGGCCAAAAGTGGATTTTGTGAAATCCACATAGTTTCAAAGATTTTCTTCAGAAAAGTGGCTCAGGATAGTTGATTTCACAGTCTGATGTCATTTTCATGAATATCTGCAACTTTCAGCACTTTACTGGCATTTTCAATTTTTTATGCTCTTAAAGTGCGTTTCAGGCAGAGAGGAGGCCAAAAGTGGATTTTGTGAAATCCACATAGTTTCAAAGATTTTCTTCAGAAAAGTGGCTCAGGATAGTTGATTTCACAGTCTGATGTCATTTTCATGAATATCTGCAACTTTCAGCACTTTACTGGCATTTTCAATTTTTTATGCTCTTAAAGTGCGTTTCAGGCAGAGAGGAGGCCAAAAGTGGATTTTGTGAAATCCACATAGTTTCAAAGATTTTCTTCAGAAAAGTGGCTCAGGATAGTTGATTTCACAGTCTGATGTCATTTTCATGAATATCTGCAACTTTCAGCACTTTACTGGCATTTTCAAATTTTTATGCTCTTAAAGTGCGTTTCAGGCAGAGAGGAGGCCAAAAGTGGATTTTGTGAAATCCACATAGTTTCAAAGATTTTCTTCAGAAAAGTGGCTCAGGATAGTTGATTTCACAGTCTGATGTCATTTTCATGAATATCTGCAACTTTCAGCACTTTACTGGCATTTTCAAATTTTTATGCTCTTAAAGTGCGTTTCAGGCAGAGAGGAGGCCAAAAGTGGATTTTGTGAAATCCACATAGTTTCAAAGATTTTCTTCAGAAAAGTGGCTCAGGATAGTTGATTTCACAGTCTGATGTCATTTTCATGAATATCTGCAACTTTCAGCACTTTACTGGCATTTTCAATTTTTATGCTCTTAAAGTGCGTTTCAGGCAGAGAGGAGGCCAAAAGTGGATTTTGTGAAATCCACATAGTTTCAAAGATTTTCTTCAGAAAAGTGGCTCAGGATAGTTGATTTCACAGTCTGATGTCATTTTCATGAATATCTGCAACTTTCAGCACTTTACTGGCATTTTCAATTTTTTATGCTCTTAAAGTGCGTTTCAGGCAGAGAGGAGGCCAAAAGTGGATTTTGTGAAATCCACATAGTTTCAAAGATTTTCTTCAGAAAAGTGGCTCAGGATAGTTGATTTCACAGTCTGATGTCATTTTCATGAATATCTGCAACTTTCAGCACTTTACTGGCATTTTCAATTTTTTATGCTCTTAAAGTGCGTTTCAGGCAGAGAGGAGGCCAAAAGTGGATTTTGTGAAATCCACATAGTTTCAAAGATTTTCTTCAGAAAAGTGGCTCAGGATAGTTGATTTCACAGTCTGATGTCATTTTCATGAATATCTGCAACTTTCAGCACTTTACTGGCATTTTCAAATTTTTATGCTCTTAAAGTGCGTTTCAGGCAGAGAGGAGGCCAAAAGTGGATTTTGTGAAATCCACATAGTTTCAAAGATTTTCTTCAGAAAAGTGGCTCAGGATAGTTGATTTCACAGTCTGATGTCATTTTCATGAATATCTGCAACTTTCAGCACTTTACTGGCATTTTCAAATTTTTATGCTCTTAAAGTGCGTTTCAGGCAGAGAGGAGGCCAAAAGTGGATTTTGTGAAATCCACATAGTTTCAAAGATTTTCTTCAGAAAAGTGGCTCAGGATAGTTGATTTCACAGTCTGATGTCATTTTCATGAATATCTGCAACTTTCAGCACTTTACTGGCATTTTCAATTTTTTATGCTCTTAAAGTGCGTTTCAGGCAGAGAGGAGGCCAAAAGTGGATTTTGTGAAATCCACATAGTTTCAAAGATTTTCTTCAGAAAAGTGGCTCAGGATAGTTGATTTCACAGTCTGATGTCATTTTCATGAATATCTGCAACTTTCAGCACTTTACTGGCATTTTCAAATTTTTATGCTCTTAAAGTGCGTTTCAGGCAGAGAGGAGGCCAAAAGTGGATTTTGTGAAATCCACATAGTTTCAAAGATTTTCTTCAGAAAAGTGGCTCAGGATAGTTGATTTCACAGTCTGATGTCATTTTCATGAATATCTGCAACTTTCAGCACTTTACTGGCATTTTCAATTTTTATGCTCTTAAAGTGCGTTTCAGGCAGAGAGGAGGCCAAAAGTGGATTTTGTGAAATCCACATAGTTTCAAAGATTTTCTTCAGAAAAGTGGCTCAGGATAGTTGATTTCACAGTCTGATGTCATTTTCATGAATATCTGCAACTTTCAGCACTTTACTGGCATTTTCAAATTTTTATGCTCTTAAAGTGCGTTTCAGGCAGAGAGGAGGCCAAAAGTGGATTTTGTGAAATCCACATAGTTTCAAAGATTTTCTTCAGAAAAGTGGCTCAGGATAGTTGATTTCACAGTCTGATGTCATTTTCATGAATATCTGCAACTTTCAGCACTTTACTGGCATTTTCAATTTTTTATGCTCTTAAAGTGCGTTTCAGGCAGAGAGGAGGCCAAAAGTGGATTTTGTGAAATCCACATAGTTTCAAAGATTTTCTTCAGAAAAGTGGCTCAGGATAGTTGATTTCACAGTCTGATGTCATTTTCATGAATATCTGCAACTTTCAGCACTTTACTGGCATTTTCAAATTTTTATGCTCTTAAAGTGCGTTTCAGGCAGAGAGGAGGCCAAAAGTGGATTTTGTGAAATCCACATAGTTTCAAAGATTTTCTTCAGAAAAGTGGCTCAGGATAGTTGATTTCACAGTCTGATGTCATTTTCATGAATATCTGCAACTTTCAGCACTTTACTGGCATTTTCAATTTTTTATGCTCTTAAAGTGCGTTTCAGGCAGAGAGGAGGCCAAAAGTGGATTTTGTGAAATCCACATAGTTTCAAAGATTTTCTTCAGAAAAGTGGCTCAGGATAGTTGATTTCACAGTCTGATGTCATTTTCATGAATATCTGCAACTTTCAGCACTTTACTGGCATTTTCAATTTTTTATGCTCTTAAAGTGCGTTTCAGGCAGAGAGGAGGCCAAAAGTGGATTTTGTGAAATCCACATAGTTTCAAAGATTTTCTTCAGAAAAGTGGCTCAGGATAGTTGATTTCACAGTCTGATGTCATTTTCATGAATATCTGCAACTTTCAGCACTTTACTGGCATTTTCAATTTTTTATGCTCTTAAAGTGCGTTTCAGGCAGAGAGGAGGCCAAAAGTGGATTTTGTGAAATCCACATAGTTTCAAAGATTTTCTTCAGAAAAGTGGCTCAGGATAGTTGATTTCACAGTCTGATGTCATTTTCATGAATATCTGCAACTTTCAGCACTTTACTGGCATTTTCAATTTTTATGCTCTTAAAGTGCGTTTCAGGCAGAGAGGAGGCCAAAAGTGGATTTTGTGAAATCCACATAGTTTCAAAGATTTTCTTCAGAAAAGTGGCTCAGGATAGTTGATTTCACAGTCTGATGTCATTTTCATGAATATCTGCAACTTTCAGCACTTTACTGGCATTTTCAAATTTTTATGCTCTTAAAGTGCGTTTCAGGCAGAGAGGAGGCCAAAAGTGGATTTTGTGAAATCCACATAGTTTCAAAGATTTTCTTCAGAAAAGTGGCTCAGGATAGTTGATTTCACAGTCTGATGTCATTTTCATGAATATCTGCAACTTTCAGCACTTTACTGGCATTTTCAAATTTTTATGCTCTTAAAGTGCGTTTCAGGCAGAGAGGAGGCCAAAAGTGGATTTTGTGAAATCCACATAGTTTCAAAGATTTTCTTCAGAAAAGTGGCTCAGGATAGTTGATTTCACAGTCTGATGTCATTTTCATGAATATCTGCAACTTTCAGCACTTTACTGGCATTTTCAATTTTTATGCTCTTAAAGTGCGTTTCAGGCAGAGAGGAGGCCAAAAGTGGATTTTGTGAAATCCACATAGTTTCAAAGATTTTCTTCAGAAAAGTGGCTCAGGATAGTTGATTTCACAGTCTGATGTCATTTTCATGAATATCTGCAACTTTCAGCACTTTACTGGCATTTTCAATTTTTATGCTCTTAAAGTGCGTTTCAGGCAGAGAGGAGGCCAAAAGTGGATTTTGTGAAATCCACATAGTTTCAAAGATTTTCTTCAGAAAAGTGGCTCAGGATAGTTGATTTCACAGTCTGATGTCATTTTCATGAATATCTGCAACTTTCAGCACTTTACTGGCATTTTCAAATTTTTATGCTCTTAAAGTGCGTTTCAGGCAGAGAGGAGGCCAAAAGTGGATTTTGTGAAATCCACATAGTTTCAAAGATTTTCTTCAGAAAAGTGGCTCAGGATAGTTGATTTCACAGTCTGATGTCATTTTCATGAATATCTGCAACTTTCAGCACTTTACTGGCATTTTCAAATTTTTATGCTCTTAAAGTGCGTTTCAGGCAGAGAGGAGGCCAAAAGTGGATTTTGTGAAATCCACATAGTTTCAAAGATTTTCTTCAGAAAAGTGGCTCAGGATAGTTGATTTCACAGTCTGATGTCATTTTCATGAATATCTGCAACTTTCAGCACTTTACTGGCATTTTCAATTTTTATGCTCTTAAAGTGCGTTTCAGGCAGAGAGGAGGCCAAAAGTGGATTTTGTGAAATCCACATAGTTTCAAAGATTTTCTTCAGAAAAGTGGCTCAGGATAGTTGATTTCACAGTCTGATGTCATTTTCATGAATATCTGCAACTTTCAGCACTTTACTGGCATTTTCAATTTTTATGCTCTTAAAGTGCGTTTCAGGCAGAGAGGAGGCCAAAAGTGGATTTTGTGAAATCCACATAGTTTCAAAGATTTTCTTCAGAAAAGTGGCTCAGGATAGTTGATTTCACAGTCTGATGTCATTTTCATGAATATCTGCAACTTTCAGCACTTTACTGGCATTTTCAATTTTTATGCTCTTAAAGTGCGTTTCAGGCAGAGAGGAGGCCAAAAGTGGATTTTGTGAAATCCACATAGTTTCAAAGATTTTCTTCAGAAAAGTGGCTCAGGATAGTTGATTTCACAGTCTGATGTCATTTTCATGAATATCTGCAACTTTCAGCACTTTACTGGCATTTTCAAATTTTTATGCTCTTAAAGTGCGTTTCAGGCAGAGAGGAGGCCAAAAGTGGATTTTGTGAAATCCACATAGTTTCAAAGATTTTCTTCAGAAAAGTGGCTCAGGATAGTTGATTTCACAGTCTGATGTCATTTTCATGAATATCTGCAACTTTCAGCACTTTACTGGCATTTTCAAATTTTTATGCTCTTAAAGTGCGTTTCAGGCAGAGAGGAGGCCAAAAGTGGATTTTGTGAAATCCACATAGTTTCAAAGATTTTCTTCAGAAAAGTGGCTCAGGATAGTTGATTTCACAGTCTGATGTCATTTTCATGAATATCTGCAACTTTCAGCACTTTACTGGCATTTTCAATTTTTTATGCTCTTAAAGTGCGTTTCAGGCAGAGAGGAGGCCAAAAGTGGATTTTGTGAAATCCACATAGTTTCAAAGATTTTCTTCAGAAAAGTGGCTCAGGATAGTTGATTTCACAGTCTGATGTCATTTTCATGAATATCTGCAACTTTCAGCACTTTACTGGCATTTTCAAATTTTTATGCTCTTAAAGTGCGTTTCAGGCAGAGAGGAGGCCAAAAGTGGATTTTGTGAAATCCACATAGTTTCAAAGATTTTCTTCAGAAAAGTGGCTCAGGATAGTTGATTTCACAGTCTGATGTCATTTTCATGAATATCTGCAACTTTCAGCACTTTACTGGCATTTTCAAATTTTTATGCTCTTAAAGTGCGTTTCAGGCAGAGAGGAGGCCAAAAGTGGATTTTGTGAAATCCACATAGTTTCAAAGATTTTCTTCAGAAAAGTGGCTCAGGATAGTTGATTTCACAGTCTGATGTCATTTTCATGAATATCTGCAACTTTCAGCACTTTACTGGCATTTTCAATTTTTTATGCTCTTAAAGTGCGTTTCAGGCAGAGAGGAGGCCAAAAGTGGATTTTGTGAAATCCACATAGTTTCAAAGATTTTCTTCAGAAAAGTGGCTCAGGATAGTTGATTTCACAGTCTGATGTCATTTTCATGAATATCTGCAACTTTCAGCACTTTACTGGCATTTTCAAATTTTTATGCTCTTAAAGTGCGTTTCAGGCAGAGAGGAGGCCAAAAGTGGATTTTGTGAAATCCACATAGTTTCAAAGATTTTCTTCAGAAAAGTGGCTCAGGATAGTTGATTTCACAGTCTGATGTCATTTTCATGAATATCTGCAACTTTCAGCACTTTACTGGCATTTTCAATTTTTATGCTCTTAAAGTGCGTTTCAGGCAGAGAGGAGGCCAAAAGTGGATTTTGTGAAATCCACATAGTTTCAAAGATTTTCTTCAGAAAAGTGGCTCAGGATAGTTGATTTCACAGTCTGATGTCATTTTCATGAATATCTGCAACTTTCAGCACTTTACTGGCATTTTCAATTTTTATGCTCTTAAAGTGCGTTTCAGGCAGAGAGGAGGCCAAAAGTGGATTTTGTGAAATCCACATAGTTTCAAAGATTTTCTTCAGAAAAGTGGCTCAGGATAGTTGATTTCACAGTCTGATGTCATTTTCATGAATATCTGCAACTTTCAGCACTTTACTGGCATTTTCAATTTTTATGCTCTTAAAGTGCGTTTCAGGCAGAGAGGAGGCCAAAAGTGGATTTTGTGAAATCCACATAGTTTCAAAGATTTTCTTCAGAAAAGTGGCTCAGGATAGTTGATTTCACAGTCTGATGTCATTTTCATGAATATCTGCAACTTTCAGCACTTTACTGGCATTTTCAAATTTTTATGCTCTTAAAGTGCGTTTCAGGCAGAGAGGAGGCCAAAAGTGGATTTTGTGAAATCCACATAGTTTCAAAGATTTTCTTCAGAAAAGTGGCTCAGGATAGTTGATTTCACAGTCTGATGTCATTTTCATGAATATCTGCAACTTTCAGCACTTTACTGGCATTTTCAAATTTTTATGCTCTTAAAGTGCGTTTCAGGCAGAGAGGAGGCCAAAAGTGGATTTTGTGAAATCCACATAGTTTCAAAGATTTTCTTCAGAAAAGTGGCTCAGGATAGTTGATTTCACAGTCTGATGTCATTTTCATGAATATCTGCAACTTTCAGCACTTTACTGGCATTTTCAAATTTTTATGCTCTTAAAGTGCGTTTCAGGCAGAGAGGAGGCCAAAAGTGGATTTTGTGAAATCCACATAGTTTCAAAGATTTTCTTCAGAAAAGTGGCTCAGGATAGTTGATTTCACAGTCTGATGTCATTTTCATGAATATCTGCAACTTTCAGCACTTTACTGGCATTTTCAAATTTTTATGCTCTTAAAGTGCGTTTCAGGCAGAGAGGAGGCCAAAAGTGGATTTTGTGAAATCCACATAGTTTCAAAGATTTTCTTCAGAAAAGTGGCTCAGGATAGTTGATTTCACAGTCTGATGTCATTTTCATGAATATCTGCAACTTTCAGCACTTTACTGGCATTTTCAAATTTTTATGCTCTTAAAGTGCGTTTCAGGCAGAGAGGAGGCCAAAAGTGGATTTTGTGAAATCCACATAGTTTCAAAGATTTTCTTCAGAAAAGTGGCTCAGGATAGTTGATTTCACAGTCTGATGTCATTTTCATGAATATCTGCAACTTTCAGCACTTTACTGGCATTTTCAATTTTTTATGCTCTTAAAGTGCGTTTCAGGCAGAGAGGAGGCCAAAAGTGGATTTTGTGAAATCCACATAGTTTCAAAGATTTTCTTCAGAAAAGTGGCTCAGGATAGTTGATTTCACAGTCTGATGTCATTTTCATGAATATCTGCAACTTTCAGCACTTTACTGGCATTTTCAATTTTTATGCTCTTAAAGTGCGTTTCAGGCAGAGAGGAGGCCAAAAGTGGATTTTGTGAAATCCACATAGTTTCAAAGATTTTCTTCAGAAAAGTGGCTCAGGATAGTTGATTTCACAGTCTGATGTCATTTTCATGAATATCTGCAACTTTCAGCACTTTACTGGCATTTTCAAATTTTTATGCTCTTAAAGTGCGTTTCAGGCAGAGAGGAGGCCAAAAGTGGATTTTGTGAAATCCACATAGTTTCAAAGATTTTCTTCAGAAAAGTGGCTCAGGATAGTTGATTTCACAGTCTGATGTCATTTTCATGAATATCTGCAACTTTCAGCACTTTACTGGCATTTTCAAAATTTTTATGCTCTTAAAGTGCGTTTCAGGCAGAGAGGAGGCCAAAAGTGGATTTTGTGAAATCCACATAGTTTCAAAGATTTTCTTCAGAAAAGTGGCTCAGGATAGTTGATTTCACAGTCTGATGTCATTTTCATGAATATCTGCAACTTTCAGCACTTTACTGGCATTTTCAAATTTTTATGCTCTTAAAGTGCGTTTCAGGCAGAGAGGAGGCCAAAAGTGGATTTTGTGAAATCCACATAGTTTCAAAGATTTTCTTCAGAAAAGTGGCTCAGGATAGTTGATTTCACAGTCTGATGTCATTTTCATGAATATCTGCAACTTTCAGCACTTTACTGGCATTTTCAATTTTTATGCTCTTAAAGTGCGTTTCAGGCAGAGAGGAGGCCAAAAGTGGATTTTGTGAAATCCACATAGTTTCAAAGATTTTCTTCAGAAAAGTGGCTCAGGATAGTTGATTTCACAGTCTGATGTCATTTTCATGAATATCTGCAACTTTCAGCACTTTACTGGCATTTTCAATTTTTTATGCTCTTAAAGTGCGTTTCAGGCAGAGAGGAGGCCAAAAGTGGATTTTGTGAAATCCACATAGTTTCAAAGATTTTCTTCAGAAAAGTGGCTCAGGATAGTTGATTTCACAGTCTGATGTCATTTTCATGAATATCTGCAACTTTCAGCACTTTACTGGCATTTTCAATTTTTTATGCTCTTAAAGTGCGTTTCAGGCAGAGAGGAGGCCAAAAGTGGATTTTGTGAAATCCACATAGTTTCAAAGATTTCTTCAGAAAAGTGGCTCAGGATAGTTGATTTCACAGTCTGATGTCATTTTCATGAATATCTGCAACTTTCAGCACTTTACTGGCATTTTCAATTTGAAACGCACTTAAGAGCATAAAAATTGAAAATGCCAGTAAAGTGCTGAAAGTTGCAGATATTCATGAAAATGACATCAGACTGTGAAATCAACTATCCTGAGCCACTTTTCTGAAGAAAATCTTTGAAACTATGTGGATTTCACAAAATCCACTTTTGGCCTCCTCTCTGCCTGAAACGCACTTTAAGAGCATAAAAAATTGAAAATGCCAGTAAAGTGCTGAAAGTTGCAGATATTCATGAAAATGACATCAGACTGTGAAATCAACTATCCTGAGCCACTTTTCTGAAGAAAATCTTTGAAACTATGTGGATTTCACAAAATCCACTTTTGGCCTCCTCTCTGCCTGAAACGCACTTTAAGAGCATAAAAAATTGAAAATGCCAGTAAAGTGCTGAAAGTTGCAGATATTCATGAAAATGACATCAGACTGTGAAATCAACTATCCTGAGCCACTTTTCTGAAGAAAATCTTTGAAACTATGTGGATTTCACAAAATCCACTTTTGGCCTCCTCTCTGCCTGAAACGCACTTTAAGAGCATAAAAAATTGAAAATGCCAGTAAAGTGCTGAAAGTTGCAGATATTCATGAAAATGACATCAGACTGTGAAATCAACTATCCTGAGCCACTTTTCTGAAGAAAATCTTTGAAACTATGTGGATTTCACAAAATCCACTTTTGGCCTCCTCTCTGCCTGAAACGCACTTTAAGAGCATAAAAAATTGAAAATGCCAGTAAAGTGCTGAAAGTTGCAGATATTCATGAAAATGACATCAGACTGTGAAATCAACTATCCTGAGCCACTTTTCTGAAGAAAATCTTTGAAACTATGTGGATTTCACAAAATCCACTTTTGGCCTCCTCTCTGCCTGAAACGCACTTTAAGAGCATAAAAAATTGAAAATGCCAGTAAAGTGCTGAAAGTTGCAGATATTCATGAAAATGACATCAGACTGTGAAATCAACTATCCTGAGCCACTTTTCTGAAGAAAATCTTTGAAACTATGTGGATTTCACAAAATCCACTTTTGGCCTCCTCTCTGCCTGAAACGCACTTTAAGAGCATAAAAAATTGAAAATGCCAGTAAAGTGCTGAAAGTTGCAGATATTCATGAAAATGACATCAGACTGTGAAATCAACTATCCTGAGCCACTTTTCTGAAGAAAATCTTTGAAACTATGTGGATTTCACAAAATCCACTTTTGGCCTCCTCTCTGCCTGAAACGCACTTTAAGAGCATAAAAATTGAAAATGCCAGTAAAGTGCTGAAAGTTGCAGATATTCATGAAAATGACATCAGACTGTGAAATCAACTATCCTGAGCCACTTTTCTGAAGAAAATCTTTGAAACTATGTGGATTTCACAAAATCCACTTTTGGCCTCCTCTCTGCCTGAAACGCACTTTAAGAGCATAAAAAATTGAAAATGCCAGTAAAGTGCTGAAAGTTGCAGATATTCATGAAAATGACATCAGACTGTGAAATCAACTATCCTGAGCCACTTTTCTGAAGAAAATCTTTGAAACTATGTGGATTTCACAAAATCCACTTTTGGCCTCCTCTCTGCCTGAAACGCACTTTAAGAGCATAAAAAATTGAAAATGCCAGTAAAGTGCTGAAAGTTGCAGATATTCATGAAAATGACATCAGACTGTGAAATCAACTATCCTGAGCCACTTTTCTGAAGAAAATCTTTGAAACTATGTGGATTTCACAAAATCCACTTTTGGCCTCCTCTCTGCCTGAAACGCACTTTAAGAGCATAAAAAATTGAAAATGCCAGTAAAGTGCTGAAAGTTGCAGATATTCATGAAAATGACATCAGACTGTGAAATCAACTATCCTGAGCCACTTTTCTGAAGAAAATCTTTGAAACTATGTGGATTTCACAAAATCCACTTTTGGCCTCCTCTCTGCCTGAAACGCACTTTAAGAGCATAAAAAATTGAAAATGCCAGTAAAGTGCTGAAAGTTGCAGATATTCATGAAAATGACATCAGACTGTGAAATCAACTATCCTGAGCCACTTTTCTGAAGAAAATCTTTGAAACTATGTGGATTTCACAAAATCCACTTTTGGCCTCCTCTCTGCCTGAAACGCACTTTAAGAGCATAAAAAATTGAAAATGCCAGTAAAGTGCTGAAAGTTGCAGATATTCATGAAAATGACATCAGACTGTGAAATCAACTATCCTGAGCCACTTTTCTGAAGAAAATCTTTGAAACTATGTGGATTTCACAAAATCCACTTTTGGCCTCCTCTCTGCCTGAAACGCACTTTAAGAGCATAAAAATTGAAAATGCCAGTAAAGTGCTGAAAGTTGCAGATATTCATGAAAATGACATCAGACTGTGAAATCAACTATCCTGAGCCACTTTTCTGAAGAAAATCTTTGAAACTATGTGGATTTCACAAAATCCACTTTTGGCCTCCTCTCTGCCTGAAACGCACTTTAAGAGCATAAAAAATTGAAAATGCCAGTAAAGTGCTGAAAGTTGCAGATATTCATGAAAATGACATCAGACTGTGAAATCAACTATCCTGAGCCACTTTTCTGAAGAAAATCTTTGAAACTATGTGGATTTCACAAAATCCACTTTTGGCCTCCTCTCTGCCTGAAACGCACTTTAAGAGCATAAAAAATTGAAAATGCCAGTAAAGTGCTGAAAGTTGCAGATATTCATGAAAATGACATCAGACTGTGAAATCAACTATCCTGAGCCACTTTTCTGAAGAAAATCTTTGAAACTATGTGGATTTCACAAAATCCACTTTTGGCCTCCTCTCTGCCTGAAACGCACTTTAAGAGCATAAAAAATTGAAAATGCCAGTAAAGTGCTGAAAGTTGCAGATATTCATGAAAATGACATCAGACTGTGAAATCAACTATCCTGAGCCACTTTTCTGAAGAAAATCTTTGAAACTATGTGGATTTCACAAAATCCACTTTTGGCCTCCTCTCTGCCTGAAACGCACTTTAAGAGCATAAAAATTGAAAATGCCAGTAAAGTGCTGAAAGTTGCAGATATTCATGAAAATGACATCAGACTGTGAAATCAACTATCCTGAGCCACTTTTCTGAAGAAAATCTTTGAAACTATGTGGATTTCACAAAATCCACTTTTGGCCTCCTCTCTGCCTGAAACGCACTTTAAGAGCATAAAAAATTGAAAATGCCAGTAAAGTGCTGAAAGTTGCAGATATTCATGAAAATGACATCAGACTGTGAAATCAACTATCCTGAGCCACTTTTCTGAAGAAAATCTTTGAAACTATGTGGATTTCACAAAATCCACTTTTGGCCTCCTCTCTGCCTGAAACGCACTTTAAGAGCATAAAAAATTGAAAATGCCAGTAAAGTGCTGAAAGTTGCAGATATTCATGAAAATGACATCAGACTGTGAAATCAACTATCCTGAGCCACTTTTCTGAAGAAAATCTTTGAAACTATGTGGATTTCACAAAATCCACTTTTGGCCTCCTCTCTGCCTGAAACGCACTTTAAGAGCATAAAAAATTGAAAATGCCAGTAAAGTGCTGAAAGTTGCAGATATTCATGAAAATGACATCAGACTGTGAAATCAACTATCCTGAGCCACTTTTCTGAAGAAAATCTTTGAAACTATGTGGATTTCACAAAATCCACTTTTGGCCTCCTCTCTGCCTGAAACGCACTTTAAGAGCATAAAAAATTGAAAATGCCAGTAAAGTGCTGAAAGTTGCAGATATTCATGAAAATGACATCAGACTGTGAAATCAACTATCCTGAGCCACTTTTCTGAAGAAAATCTTTGAAACTATGTGGATTTCACAAAATCCACTTTTGGCCTCCTCTCTGCCTGAAACGCACTTTAAGAGCATAAAAAATTGAAAATGCCAGTAAAGTGCTGAAAGTTGCAGATATTCATGAAAATGACATCAGACTGTGAAATCAACTATCCTGAGCCACTTTTCTGAAGAAAATCTTTGAAACTATGTGGATTTCACAAAATCCACTTTTGGCCTCCTCTCTGCCTGAAACGCACTTTAAGAGCATAAAAAATTGAAAATGCCAGTAAAGTGCTGAAAGTTGCAGATATTCATGAAAATGACATCAGACTGTGAAATCAACTATCCTGAGCCACTTTTCTGAAGAAAATCTTTGAAACTATGTGGATTTCACAAAATCCACTTTTGGCCTCCTCTCTGCCTGAAACGCACTTTAAGAGCATAAAAATTGAAAATGCCAGTAAAGTGCTGAAAGTTGCAGATATTCATGAAAATGACATCAGACTGTGAAATCAACTATCCTGAGCCACTTTTCTGAAGAAAATCTTTGAAACTATGTGGATTTCACAAAATCCACTTTTGGCCTCCTCTCTGCCTGAAACGCACTTTAAGAGCATAAAAAATTGAAAATGCCAGTAAAGTGCTGAAAGTTGCAGATATTCATGAAAATGACATCAGACTGTGAAATCAACTATCCTGAGCCACTTTTCTGAAGAAAATCTTTGAAACTATGTGGATTTCACAAAATCCACTTTTGGCCTCCTCTCTGCCTGAAACGCACTTTAAGAGCATAAAAAATTGAAAATGCCAGTAAAGTGCTGAAAGTTGCAGATATTCATGAAAATGACATCAGACTGTGAAATCAACTATCCTGAGCCACTTTTCTGAAGAAAATCTTTGAAACTATGTGGATTTCACAAAATCCACTTTTGGCCTCCTCTCTGCCTGAAACGCACTTTAAGAGCATAAAAAATTGAAAATGCCAGTAAAGTGCTGAAAGTTGCAGATATTCATGAAAATGACATCAGACTGTGAAATCAACTATCCTGAGCCACTTTTCTGAAGAAAATCTTTGAAACTATGTGGATTTCACAAAATCCACTTTTGGCCTCCTCTCTGCCTGAAACGCACTTTAAGAGCATAAAAAATTGAAAATGCCAGTAAAGTGCTGAAAGTTGCAGATATTCATGAAAATGACATCAGACTGTGAAATCAACTATCCTGAGCCACTTTTCTGAAGAAAATCTTTGAAACTATGTGGATTTCACAAAATCCACTTTTGGCCTCCTCTCTGCCTGAAACGCACTTTAAGAGCATAAAAAATTGAAAATGCCAGTAAAGTGCTGAAAGTTGCAGATATTCATGAAAATGACATCAGACTGTGAAATCAACTATCCTGAGCCACTTTTCTGAAGAAAATCTTTGAAACTATGTGGATTTCACAAAATCCACTTTTGGCCTCCTCTCTGCCTGAAACGCACTTTAAGAGCATAAAAAATTGAAAATGCCAGTAAAGTGCTGAAAGTTGCAGATATTCATGAAAATGACATCAGACTGTGAAATCAACTATCCTGAGCCACTTTTCTGAAGAAAATCTTTGAAACTATGTGGATTTCACAAAATCCACTTTTGGCCTCCTCTCTGCCTGAAACGCACTTTAAGAGCATAAAAAATTGAAAATGCCAGTAAAGTGCTGAAAGTTGCAGATATTCATGAAAATGACATCAGACTGTGAAATCAACTATCCTGAGCCACTTTTCTGAAGAAAATCTTTGAAACTATGTGGATTTCACAAAATCCACTTTTGGCCTCCTCTCTGCCTGAAACGCACTTTAAGAGCATAAAAAATTGAAAATGCCAGTAAAGTGCTGAAAGTTGCAGATATTCATGAAAATGACATCAGACTGTGAAATCAACTATCCTGAGCCACTTTTCTGAAGAAAATCTTTGAAACTATGTGGATTTCACAAAATCCACTTTTGGCCTCCTCTCTGCCTGAAACGCACTTTAAGAGCATAAAAAATTGAAAATGCCAGTAAAGTGCTGAAAGTTGCAGATATTCATGAAAATGACATCAGACTGTGAAATCAACTATCCTGAGCCACTTTTCTGAAGAAAATCTTTGAAACTATGTGGATTTCACAAAATCCACTTTTGGCCTCCTCTCTGCCTGAAACGCACTTTAAGAGCATAAAAAATTGAAAATGCCAGTAAAGTGCTGAAAGTTGCAGATATTCATGAAAATGACATCAGACTGTGAAATCAACTATCCTGAGCCACTTTTCTGAAGAAAATCTTTGAAACTATGTGGATTTCACAAAATCCACTTTTGGCCTCCTCTCTGCCTGAAACGCACTTTAAGAGCATAAAAAATTGAAAATGCCAGTAAAGTGCTGAAAGTTGCAGATATTCATGAAAATGACATCAGACTGTGAAATCAACTATCCTGAGCCACTTTTCTGAAGAAAATCTTTGAAACTATGTGGATTTCACAAAATCCACTTTTGGCCTCCTCTCTGCCTGAAACGCACTTTAAGAGCATAAAAATTGAAAATGCCAGTAAAGTGCTGAAAGTTGCAGATATTCATGAAAATGACATCAGACTGTGAAATCAACTATCCTGAGCCACTTTTCTGAAGAAAATCTTTGAAACTATGTGGATTTCACAAAATCCACTTTTGGCCTCCTCTCTGCCTGAAACGCACTTTAAGAGCATAAAAAATTGAAAATGCCAGTAAAGTGCTGAAAGTTGCAGATATTCATGAAAATGACATCAGACTGTGAAATCAACTATCCTGAGCCACTTTTCTGAAGAAAATCTTTGAAACTATGTGGATTTCACAAAATCCACTTTTGGCCTCCTCTCTGCCTGAAACGCACTTTAAGAGCATAAAAAATTGAAAATGCCAGTAAAGTGCTGAAAGTTGCAGATATTCATGAAAATGACATCAGACTGTGAAATCAACTATCCTGAGCCACTTTTCTGAAGAAAATCTTTGAAACTATGTGGATTTCACAAAATCCACTTTTGGCCTCCTCTCTGCCTGAAACGCACTTTAAGAGCATAAAAAATTGAAAATGCCAGTAAAGTGCTGAAAGTTGCAGATATTCATGAAAATGACATCAGACTGTGAAATCAACTATCCTGAGCCACTTTTCTGAAGAAAATCTTTGAAACTATGTGGATTTCACAAAATCCACTTTTGGCCTCCTCTCTGCCTGAAACGCACTTTAAGAGCATAAAAAATTGAAAATGCCAGTAAAGTGCTGAAAGTTGCAGATATTCATGAAAATGACATCAGACTGTGAAATCAACTATCCTGAGCCACTTTTCTGAAGAAAATCTTTGAAACTATGTGGATTTCACAAAATCCACTTTTGGCCTCCTCTCTGCCTGAAACGCACTTTAAGAGCATAAAAAATTGAAAATGCCAGTAAAGTGCTGAAAGTTGCAGATATTCATGAAAATGACATCAGACTGTGAAATCAACTATCCTGAGCCACTTTTCTGAAGAAAATCTTTGAAACTATGTGGATTTCACAAAATCCACTTTTGGCCTCCTCTCTGCCTGAAACGCACTTTAAGAGCATAAAAAATTGAAAATGCCAGTAAAGTGCTGAAAGTTGCAGATATTCATGAAAATGACATCAGACTGTGAAATCAACTATCCTGAGCCACTTTTCTGAAGAAAATCTTTGAAACTATGTGGATTTCACAAAATCCACTTTTGGCCTCCTCTCTGCCTGAAACGCACTTTAAGAGCATAAAAAATTGAAAATGCCAGTAAAGTGCTGAAAGTTGCAGATATTCATGAAAATGACATCAGACTGTGAAATCAACTATCCTGAGCCACTTTTCTGAAGAAAATCTTTGAAACTATGTGGATTTCACAAAATCCACTTTTGGCCTCCTCTCTGCCTGAAACGCACTTTAAGAGCATAAAAAATTGAAAATGCCAGTAAAGTGCTGAAAGTTGCAGATATTCATGAAAATGACATCAGACTGTGAAATCAACTATCCTGAGCCACTTTTCTGAAGAAAATCTTTGAAACTATGTGGATTTCACAAAATCCACTTTTGGCCTCCTCTCTGCCTGAAACGCACTTTAAGAGCATAAAAAATTGAAAATGCCAGTAAAGTGCTGAAAGTTGCAGATATTCATGAAAATGACATCAGACTGTGAAATCAACTATCCTGAGCCACTTTTCTGAAGAAAATCTTTGAAACTATGTGGATTTCACAAAATCCACTTTTGGCCTCCTCTCTGCCTGAAACGCACTTTAAGAGCATAAAAAATTGAAAATGCCAGTAAAGTGCTGAAAGTTGCAGATATTCATGAAAATGACATCAGACTGTGAAATCAACTATCCTGAGCCACTTTTCTGAAGAAAATCTTTGAAACTATGTGGATTTCACAAAATCCACTTTTGGCCTCCTCTCTGCCTGAAACGCACTTTAAGAGCATAAAAAATTGAAAATGCCAGTAAAGTGCTGAAAGTTGCAGATATTCATGAAAATGACATCAGACTGTGAAATCAACTATCCTGAGCCACTTTTCTGAAGAAAATCTTTGAAACTATGTGGATTTCACAAAATCCACTTTTGGCCTCCTCTCTGCCTGAAACGCACTTTAAGAGCATAAAAATTTGAAAATGCCAGTAAAGTGCTGAAAGTTGCAGATATTCATGAAAATGACATCAGACTGTGAAATCAACTATCCTGAGCCACTTTTCTGAAGAAAATCTTTGAAACTATGTGGATTTCACAAAATCCACTTTTGGCCTCCTCTCTGCCTGAAACGCACTTTAAGAGCATAAAAAATTGAAAATGCCAGTAAAGTGCTGAAAGTTGCAGATATTCATGAAAATGACATCAGACTGTGAAATCAACTATCCTGAGCCACTTTTCTGAAGAAAATCTTTGAAACTATGTGGATTTCACAAAATCCACTTTTGGCCTCCTCTCTGCCTGAAACGCACTTTAAGAGCATAAAAAATTGAAAATGCCAGTAAAGTGCTGAAAGTTGCAGATATTCATGAAAATGACATCAGACTGTGAAATCAACTATCCTGAGCCACTTTTCTGAAGAAAATCTTTGAAACTATGTGGATTTCACAAAATCCACTTTTGGCCTCCTCTCTGCCTGAAACGCACTTTAAGAGCATAAAAAATTGAAAATGCCAGTAAAGTGCTGAAAGTTGCAGATATTCATGAAAATGACATCAGACTGTGAAATCAACTATCCTGAGCCACTTTTCTGAAGAAAATCTTTGAAACTATGTGGATTTCACAAAATCCACTTTTGGCCTCCTCTCTGCCTGAAACGCACTTTAAGAGCATAAAAAATTGAAAATGCCAGTAAAGTGCTGAAAGTTGCAGATATTCATGAAAATGACATCAGACTGTGAAATCAACTATCCTGAGCCACTTTTCTGAAGAAAATCTTTGAAACTATGTGGATTTCACAAAATCCACTTTTGGCCTCCTCTCTGCCTGAAACGCACTTTAAGAGCATAAAAAATTGAAAATGCCAGTAAAGTGCTGAAAGTTGCAGATATTCATGAAAATGACATCAGACTGTGAAATCAACTATCCTGAGCCACTTTTCTGAAGAAAATCTTTGAAACTATGTGGATTTCACAAAATCCACTTTTGGCCTCCTCTCTGCCTGAAACGCACTTTAAGAGCATAAAAAATTGAAAATGCCAGTAAAGTGCTGAAAGTTGCAGATATTCATGAAAATGACATCAGACTGTGAAATCAACTATCCTGAGCCACTTTTCTGAAGAAAATCTTTGAAACTATGTGGATTTCACAAAATCCACTTTTGGCCTCCTCTCTGCCTGAAACGCACTTTAAGAGCATAAAAAATTGAAAATGCCAGTAAAGTGCTGAAAGTTGCAGATATTCATGAAAATGACATCAGACTGTGAAATCAACTATCCTGAGCCACTTTTCTGAAGAAAATCTTTGAAACTATGTGGATTTCACAAAATCCACTTTTGGCCTCCTCTCTGCCTGAAACGCACTTTAAGAGCATAAAAAATTGAAAATGCCAGTAAAGTGCTGAAAGTTGCAGATATTCATGAAAATGACATCAGACTGTGAAATCAACTATCCTGAGCCACTTTTCTGAAGAAAATCTTTGAAACTATGTGGATTTCACAAAATCCACTTTTGGCCTCCTCTCTGCCTGAAACGCACTTTAAGAGCATAAAAAATTGAAAATGCCAGTAAAGTGCTGAAAGTTGCAGATATTCATGAAAATGACATCAGACTGTGAAATCAACTATCCTGAGCCACTTTTCTGAAGAAAATCTTTGAAACTATGTGGATTTCACAAAATCCACTTTTGGCCTCCTCTCTGCCTGAAACGCACTTTAAGAGCATAAAAAATTGAAAATGCCAGTAAAGTGCTGAAAGTTGCAGATATTCATGAAAATGACATCAGACTGTGAAATCAACTATCCTGAGCCACTTTTCTGAAGAAAATCTTTGAAACTATGTGGATTTCACAAAATCCACTTTTGGCCTCCTCTCTGCCTGAAACGCACTTTAAGAGCATAAAAAATTGAAAATGCCAGTAAAGTGCTGAAAGTTGCAGATATTCATGAAAATGACATCAGACTGTGAAATCAACTATCCTGAGCCACTTTTCTGAAGAAAATCTTTGAAACTATGTGGATTTCACAAAATCCACTTTTGGCCTCCTCTCTGCCTGAAACGCACTTTAAGAGCATAAAAATTGAAAATGCCAGTAAAGTGCTGAAAGTTGCAGATATTCATGAAAATGACATCAGACTGTGAAATCAACTATCCTGAGCCACTTTTCTGAAGAAAATCTTTGAAACTATGTGGATTTCACAAAATCCACTTTTGGCCTCCTCTCTGCCTGAAACGCACTTTAAGAGCATAAAAATTGAAAATGCCAGTAAAGTGCTGAAAGTTGCAGATATTCATGAAAATGACATCAGACTGTGAAATCAACTATCCTGAGCCACTTTTCTGAAGAAAATCTTTGAAACTATGTGGATTTCACAAAATCCACTTTTGGCCTCCTCTCTGCCTGAAACGCACTTTAAGAGCATAAAAAATTGAAAATGCCAGTAAAGTGCTGAAAGTTGCAGATATTCATGAAAATGACATCAGACTGTGAAATCAACTATCCTGAGCCACTTTTCTGAAGAAAATCTTTGAAACTATGTGGATTTCACAAAATCCACTTTTGGCCTCCTCTCTGCCTGAAACGCACTTTAAGAGCATAAAAAATTGAAAATGCCAGTAAAGTGCTGAAAGTTGCAGATATTCATGAAAATGACATCAGACTGTGAAATCAACTATCCTGAGCCACTTTTCTGAAGAAAATCTTTGAAACTATGTGGATTTCACAAAATCCACTTTTGGCCTCCTCTCTGCCTGAAACGCACTTTAAGAGCATAAAAAATTGAAAATGCCAGTAAAGTGCTGAAAGTTGCAGATATTCATGAAAATGACATCAGACTGTGAAATCAACTATCCTGAGCCACTTTTCTGAAGAAAATCTTTGAAACTATGTGGATTTCACAAAATCCACTTTTGGCCTCCTCTCTGCCTGAAACGCACTTTAAGAGCATAAAAAATTGAAAATGCCAGTAAAGTGCTGAAAGTTGCAGATATTCATGAAAATGACATCAGACTGTGAAATCAACTATCCTGAGCCACTTTTCTGAAGAAAATCTTTGAAACTATGTGGATTTCACAAAATCCACTTTTGGCCTCCTCTCTGCCTGAAACGCACTTTAAGAGCATAAAAAATTGAAAATGCCAGTAAAGTGCTGAAAGTTGCAGATATTCATGAAAATGACATCAGACTGTGAAATCAACTATCCTGAGCCACTTTTCTGAAGAAAATCTTTGAAACTATGTGGATTTCACAAAATCCACTTTTGGCCTCCTCTCTGCCTGAAACGCACTTTAAGAGCATAAAAAATTGAAAATGCCAGTAAAGTGCTGAAAGTTGCAGATATTCATGAAAATGACATCAGACTGTGAAATCAACTATCCTGAGCCACTTTTCTGAAGAAAATCTTTGAAACTATGTGGATTTCACAAAATCCACTTTTGGCCTCCTCTCTGCCTGAAACGCACTTTAAGAGCATAAAAAATTGAAAATGCCAGTAAAGTGCTGAAAGTTGCAGATATTCATGAAAATGACATCAGACTGTGAAATCAACTATCCTGAGCCACTTTTCTGAAGAAAATCTTTGAAACTATGTGGATTTCACAAAATCCACTTTTGGCCTCCTCTCTGCCTGAAACGCACTTTAAGAGCATAAAAAATTGAAAATGCCAGTAAAGTGCTGAAAGTTGCAGATATTCATGAAAATGACATCAGACTGTGAAATCAACTATCCTGAGCCACTTTTCTGAAGAAAATCTTTGAAACTATGTGGATTTCACAAAATCCACTTTTGGCCTCCTCTCTGCCTGAAACGCACTTTAAGAGCATAAAAAATTGAAAATGCCAGTAAAGTGCTGAAAGTTGCAGATATTCATGAAAATGACATCAGACTGTGAAATCAACTATCCTGAGCCACTTTTCTGAAGAAAATCTTTGAAACTATGTGGATTTCACAAAATCCACTTTTGGCCTCCTCTCTGCCTGAAACGCACTTTAAGAGCATAAAAAATTGAAAATGCCAGTAAAGTGCTGAAAGTTGCAGATATTCATGAAAATGACATCAGACTGTGAAATCAACTATCCTGAGCCACTTTTCTGAAGAAAATCTTTGAAACTATGTGGATTTCACAAAATCCACTTTTGGCCTCCTCTCTGCCTGAAACGCACTTTAAGAGCATAAAAAATTGAAAATGCCAGTAAAGTGCTGAAAGTTGCAGATATTCATGAAAATGACATCAGACTGTGAAATCAACTATCCTGAGCCACTTTTCTGAAGAAAATCTTTGAAACTATGTGGATTTCACAAAATCCACTTTTGGCCTCCTCTCTGCCTGAAACGCACTTTAAGAGCATAAAAAATTGAAAATGCCAGTAAAGTGCTGAAAGTTGCAGATATTCATGAAAATGACATCAGACTGTGAAATCAACTATCCTGAGCCACTTTTCTGAAGAAAATCTTTGAAACTATGTGGATTTCACAAAATCCACTTTTGGCCTCCTCTCTGCCTGAAACGCACTTTAAGAGCATAAAAAATTGAAAATGCCAGTAAAGTGCTGAAAGTTGCAGATATTCATGAAAATGACATCAGACTGTGAAATCAACTATCCTGAGCCACTTTTCTGAAGAAAATCTTTGAAACTATGTGGATTTCACAAAATCCACTTTTGGCCTCCTCTCTGCCTGAAACGCACTTTAAGAGCATAAAAATTGAAAATGCCAGTAAAGTGCTGAAAGTTGCAGATATTCATGAAAATGACATCAGACTGTGAAATCAACTATCCTGAGCCACTTTTCTGAAGAAAATCTTTGAAACTATGTGGATTTCACAAAATCCACTTTTGGCCTCCTCTCTGCCTGAAACGCACTTTAAGAGCATAAAAAATTGAAAATGCCAGTAAAGTGCTGAAAGTTGCAGATATTCATGAAAATGACATCAGACTGTGAAATCAACTATCCTGAGCCACTTTTCTGAAGAAAATCTTTGAAACTATGTGGATTTCACAAAATCCACTTTTGGCCTCCTCTCTGCCTGAAACGCACTTTAAGAGCATAAAAAATTGAAAATGCCAGTAAAGTGCTGAAAGTTGCAGATATTCATGAAAATGACATCAGACTGTGAAATCAACTATCCTGAGCCACTTTTCTGAAGAAAATCTTTGAAACTATGTGGATTTCACAAAATCCACTTTTGGCCTCCTCTCTGCCTGAAACGCACTTTAAGAGCATAAAAAATTGAAAATGCCAGTAAAGTGCTGAAAGTTGCAGATATTCATGAAAATGACATCAGACTGTGAAATCAACTATCCTGAGCCACTTTTCTGAAGAAAATCTTTGAAACTATGTGGATTTCACAAAATCCACTTTTGGCCTCCTCTCTGCCTGAAACGCACTTTAAGAGCATAAAAAATTGAAAATGCCAGTAAAGTGCTGAAAGTTGCAGATATTCATGAAAATGACATCAGACTGTGAAATCAACTATCCTGAGCCACTTTTCTGAAGAAAATCTTTGAAACTATGTGGATTTCACAAAATCCACTTTTGGCCTCCTCTCTGCCTGAAACGCACTTTAAGAGCATAAAAAATTGAAAATGCCAGTAAAGTGCTGAAAGTTGCAGATATTCATGAAAATGACATCAGACTGTGAAATCAACTATCCTGAGCCACTTTTCTGAAGAAAATCTTTGAAACTATGTGGATTTCACAAAATCCACTTTTGGCCTCCTCTCTGCCTGAAACGCACTTTAAGAGCATAAAAAATTGAAAATGCCAGTAAAGTGCTGAAAGTTGCAGATATTCATGAAAATGACATCAGACTGTGAAATCAACTATCCTGAGCCACTTTTCTGAAGAAAATCTTTGAAACTATGTGGATTTCACAAAATCCACTTTTGGCCTCCTCTCTGCCTGAAACGCACTTTAAGAGCATAAAAATTGAAAATGCCAGTAAAGTGCTGAAAGTTGCAGATATTCATGAAAATGACATCAGACTGTGAAATCAACTATCCTGAGCCACTTTTCTGAAGAAAATCTTTGAAACTATGTGGATTTCACAAAATCCACTTTTGGCCTCCTCTCTGCCTGAAACGCACTTTAAGAGCATAAAAAATTGAAAATGCCAGTAAAGTGCTGAAAGTTGCAGATATTCATGAAAATGACATCAGACTGTGAAATCAACTATCCTGAGCCACTTTTCTGAAGAAAATCTTTGAAACTATGTGGATTTCACAAAATCCACTTTTGGCCTCCTCTCTGCCTGAAACGCACTTTAAGAGCATAAAAAATTGAAAATGCCAGTAAAGTGCTGAAAGTTGCAGATATTCATGAAAATGACATCAGACTGTGAAATCAACTATCCTGAGCCACTTTTCTGAAGAAAATCTTTGAAACTATGTGGATTTCACAAAATCCACTTTTGGCCTCCTCTCTGCCTGAAACGCACTTTAAGAGCATAAAAAATTGAAAATGCCAGTAAAGTGCTGAAAGTTGCAGATATTCATGAAAATGACATCAGACTGTGAAATCAACTATCCTGAGCCACTTTTCTGAAGAAAATCTTTGAAACTATGTGGATTTCACAAAATCCACTTTTGGCCTCCTCTCTGCCTGAAACGCACTTTAAGAGCATAAAAAATTGAAAATGCCAGTAAAGTGCTGAAAGTTGCAGATATTCATGAAAATGACATCAGACTGTGAAATCAACTATCCTGAGCCACTTTTCTGAAGAAAATCTTTGAAACTATGTGGATTTCACAAAATCCACTTTTGGCCTCCTCTCTGCCTGAAACGCACTTTAAGAGCATAAAAAATTGAAAATGCCAGTAAAGTGCTGAAAGTTGCAGATATTCATGAAAATGACATCAGACTGTGAAATCAACTATCCTGAGCCACTTTTCTGAAGAAAATCTTTGAAACTATGTGGATTTCACAAAATCCACTTTTGGCCTCCTCTCTGCCTGAAACGCACTTTAAGAGCATAAAAAATTGAAAATGCCAGTAAAGTGCTGAAAGTTGCAGATATTCATGAAAATGACATCAGACTGTGAAATCAACTATCCTGAGCCACTTTTCTGAAGAAAATCTTTGAAACTATGTGGATTTCACAAAATCCACTTTTGGCCTCCTCTCTGCCTGAAACGCACTTTAAGAGCATAAAAAATTGAAAATGCCAGTAAAGTGCTGAAAGTTGCAGATATTCATGAAAATGACATCAGACTGTGAAATCAACTATCCTGAGCCACTTTTCTGAAGAAAATCTTTGAAACTATGTGGATTTCACAAAATCCACTTTTGGCCTCCTCTCTGCCTGAAACGCACTTTAAGAGCATAAAAAATTGAAAATGCCAGTAAAGTGCTGAAAGTTGCAGATATTCATGAAAATGACATCAGACTGTGAAATCAACTATCCTGAGCCACTTTTCTGAAGAAAATCTTTGAAACTATGTGGATTTCACAAAATCCACTTTTGGCCTCCTCTCTGCCTGAAACGCACTTTAAGAGCATAAAAAATTGAAAATGCCAGTAAAGTGCTGAAAGTTGCAGATATTCATGAAAATGACATCAGACTGTGAAATCAACTATCCTGAGCCACTTTTCTGAAGAAAATCTTTGAAACTATGTGGATTTCACAAAATCCACTTTTGGCCTCCTCTCTGCCTGAAACGCACTTTAAGAGCATAAAAAATTGAAAATGCCAGTAAAGTGCTGAAAGTTGCAGATATTCATGAAAATGACATCAGACTGTGAAATCAACTATCCTGAGCCACTTTTCTGAAGAAAATCTTTGAAACTATGTGGATTTCACAAAATCCACTTTTGGCCTCCTCTCTGCCTGAAACGCACTTTAAGAGCATAAAAAATTGAAAATGCCAGTAAAGTGCTGAAAGTTGCAGATATTCATGAAAATGACATCAGACTGTGAAATCAACTATCCTGAGCCACTTTTCTGAAGAAAATCTTTGAAACTATGTGGATTTCACAAAATCCACTTTTGGCCTCCTCTCTGCCTGAAACGCACTTTAAGAGCATAAAAAATTGAAAATGCCAGTAAAGTGCTGAAAGTTGCAGATATTCATGAAAATGACATCAGACTGTGAAATCAACTATCCTGAGCCACTTTTCTGAAGAAAATCTTTGAAACTATGTGGATTTCACAAAATCCACTTTTGGCCTCCTCTCTGCCTGAAACGCACTTTAAGAGCATAAAAAATTGAAAATGCCAGTAAAGTGCTGAAAGTTGCAGATATTCATGAAAATGACATCAGACTGTGAAATCAACTATCCTGAGCCACTTTTCTGAAGAAAATCTTTGAAACTATGTGGATTTCACAAAATCCACTTTTGGCCTCCTCTCTGCCTGAAACGCACTTTAAGAGCATAAAAAATTGAAAATGCCAGTAAAGTGCTGAAAGTTGCAGATATTCATGAAAATGACATCAGACTGTGAAATCAACTATCCTGAGCCACTTTTCTGAAGAAAATCTTTGAAACTATGTGGATTTCACAAAATCCACTTTTGGCCTCCTCTCTGCCTGAAACGCACTTTAAGAGCATAAAAAATTGAAAATGCCAGTAAAGTGCTGAAAGTTGCAGATATTCATGAAAATGACATCAGACTGTGAAATCAACTATCCTGAGCCACTTTTCTGAAGAAAATCTTTGAAACTATGTGGATTTCACAAAATCCACTTTTGGCCTCCTCTCTGCCTGAAACGCACTTTAAGAGCATAAAAAATTGAAAATGCCAGTAAAGTGCTGAAAGTTGCAGATATTCATGAAAATGACATCAGACTGTGAAATCAACTATCCTGAGCCACTTTTCTGAAGAAAATCTTTGAAACTATGTGGATTTCACAAAATCCACTTTTGGCCTCCTCTCTGCCTGAAACGCACTTTAAGAGCATAAAAAATTGAAAATGCCAGTAAAGTGCTGAAAGTTGCAGATATTCATGAAAATGACATCAGACTGTGAAATCAACTATCCTGAGCCACTTTTCTGAAGAAAATCTTTGAAACTATGTGGATTTCACAAAATCCACTTTTGGCCTCCTCTCTGCCTGAAACGCACTTTAAGAGCATAAAAAATTGAAAATGCCAGTAAAGTGCTGAAAGTTGCAGATATTCATGAAAATGACATCAGACTGTGAAATCAACTATCCTGAGCCACTTTTCTGAAGAAAATCTTTGAAACTATGTGGATTTCACAAAATCCACTTTTGGCCTCCTCTCTGCCTGAAACGCACTTTAAGAGCATAAAAATTGAAAATGCCAGTAAAGTGCTGAAAGTTGCAGATATTCATGAAAATGACATCAGACTGTGAAATCAACTATCCTGAGCCACTTTTCTGAAGAAAATCTTTGAAACTATGTGGATTTCACAAAATCCACTTTTGGCCTCCTCTCTGCCTGAAACGCACTTTAAGAGCATAAAAAATTGAAAATGCCAGTAAAGTGCTGAAAGTTGCAGATATTCATGAAAATGACATCAGACTGTGAAATCAACTATCCTGAGCCACTTTTCTGAAGAAAATCTTTGAAACTATGTGGATTTCACAAAATCCACTTTTGGCCTCCTCTCTGCCTGAAACGCACTTTAAGAGCATAAAAAATTGAAAATGCCAGTAAAGTGCTGAAAGTTGCAGATATTCATGAAAATGACATCAGACTGTGAAATCAACTATCCTGAGCCACTTTTCTGAAGAAAATCTTTGAAACTATGTGGATTTCACAAAATCCACTTTTGGCCTCCTCTCTGCCTGAAACGCACTTTAAGAGCATAAAAAATTGAAAATGCCAGTAAAGTGCTGAAAGTTGCAGATATTCATGAAAATGACATCAGACTGTGAAATCAACTATCCTGAGCCACTTTTCTGAAGAAAATCTTTGAAACTATGTGGATTTCACAAAATCCACTTTTGGCCTCCTCTCTGCCTGAAACGCACTTTAAGAGCATAAAAAATTGAAAATGCCAGTAAAGTGCTGAAAGTTGCAGATATTCATGAAAATGACATCAGACTGTGAAATCAACTATCCTGAGCCACTTTTCTGAAGAAAATCTTTGAAACTATGTGGATTTCACAAAATCCACTTTTGGCCTCCTCTCTGCCTGAAACGCACTTTAAGAGCATAAAAATTGAAAATGCCAGTAAAGTGCTGAAAGTTGCAGATATTCATGAAAATGACATCAGACTGTGAAATCAACTATCCTGAGCCACTTTTCTGAAGAAAATCTTTGAAACTATGTGGATTTCACAAAATCCACTTTTGGCCTCCTCTCTGCCTGAAACGCACTTTAAGAGCATAAAAAATTGAAAATGCCAGTAAAGTGCTGAAAGTTGCAGATATTCATGAAAATGACATCAGACTGTGAAATCAACTATCCTGAGCCACTTTTCTGAAGAAAATCTTTGAAACTATGTGGATTTCACAAAATCCACTTTTGGCCTCCTCTCTGCCTGAAACGCACTTTAAGAGCATAAAAATTTTGAAAATGCCAGTAAAGTGCTGAAAGTTGCAGATATTCATGAAAATGACATCAGACTGTGAAATCAACTATCCTGAGCCACTTTTCTGAAGAAAATCTTTGAAACTATGTGGATTTCACAAAATCCACTTTTGGCCTCCTCTCTGCCTGAAACGCACTTTAAGAGCATAAAAATTTTGAAAATGCCAGTAAAGTGCTGAAAGTTGCAGATATTCATGAAAATGACATCAGACTGTGAAATCAACTATCCTGAGCCACTTTTCTGAAGAAAATCTTTGAAACTATGTGGATTTCACAAAATCCACTTTTGGCCTCCTCTCTGCCTGAAACGCACTTTAAGAGCATAAAAATTGAAAATGCCAGTAAAGTGCTGAAAGTTGCAGATATTCATGAAAATGACATCAGACTGTGAAATCAACTATCCTGAGCCACTTTTCTGAAGAAAATCTTTGAAACTATGTGGATTTCACAAAATCCACTTTTGGCCTCCTCTCTGCCTGAAACGCACTTTAAGAGCATAAAAAATTGAAAATGCCAGTAAAGTGCTGAAAGTTGCAGATATTCATGAAAATGACATCAGACTGTGAAATCAACTATCCTGAGCCACTTTTCTGAAGAAAATCTTTGAAACTATGTGGATTTCACAAAATCCACTTTTGGCCTCCTCTCTGCCTGAAACGCACTTTAAGAGCATAAAAATTGAAAATGCCAGTAAAGTGCTGAAAGTTGCAGATATTCATGAAAATGACATCAGACTGTGAAATCAACTATCCTGAGCCACTTTTCTGAAGAAAATCTTTGAAACTATGTGGATTTCACAAAATCCACTTTTGGCCTCCTCTCTGCCTGAAACGCACTTTAAGAGCATAAAAAATTGAAAATGCCAGTAAAGTGCTGAAAGTTGCAGATATTCATGAAAATGACATCAGACTGTGAAATCAACTATCCTGAGCCACTTTCTGAAAGAAATCTTTGAAACTATGTGGATTTCACAAAATCCACTTTTGGCCTCCTCTCTGCCTGAAACGCACTTTAAGAGCATAAAAAATTGAAAATGCCAGTAAAGTGCTGAAAGTTGCAGATATTCATGAAAATGACATCAGACTGTGAAATCAACTATCCTGAGCCACTTTTCTGAAGAAAATCTTTGAAACTATGTGGATTTCAAAATCCACTTTTGGCCTCCTCTCTGCCTGAAACGCACTTTAAGAGCATAAAATTTGAAAATGCCAGTAAAGTGCTGAAAGTTGCAGATATTCATGAAAATGACATCAGACTGTGAAATCAACTATCCTGAGCCAC